>AYEL01088852.1:0-79701 GCA_000484575.1 Olivierus martensii | reverse complement strand
ATAAAAATAAAAAAAAATTCACAAGATTTATTATTACTTTAAATTCCACCATCCTGTTGGGTTATATGGGCAGCTAATTAAGCCCTTTATAGAGCTGATTGGATGTCGACGAATGAGAATTATGGCATAGCTCTTATTTCCCCTCCAGAAAAATTAAGGGATGGAAGCTAAATTTTTGTTTTTTCTCCGTAAGAAAAAATGTACGCTGATAGGCGCAGTTCTCGTTGAAATTGTCATTTGGTAATTTTCCGCAAAAAATGCACTTTTATTGGACTAAAGGATGAATACATTATACTTGTCTCATTGCAGATAAAACTTATAATTAAATTTTCCAACAATTAATGGCAGTAGACCGAGACTCAGAAGGTAAACATTAACACGGATACAAACGGTAGATACTTTTTTCATCCAAGATGACGTCACGGCGTACGTCAGACATGCGCATAAGCATACCATGTTTTCTTCTACCATGCTCTCTAGATAATGCCACGACTGCCCACGTGCGTCAGTACGCCAATTGCTGTCATTCAGCGAACAAACCGTGCTCTGTGAATTTTCACGTCACTTTGTGTTTTTTTGCTTAAATTTTTAATAAATTCATTAACCGTGAATTCTAAGAAAGTTAATGAGAAAAACCAGACATCGAAGAAAATTGTTAGAATCACCATGGAAGTTAAAAAGTGATTGTTGAAAGTATGAAGGTGTCATGTGTATCCAGGACTTGGCTGCTGCATACCGTATGCAGAGAAAGGCGGTATCTACGATTGTGAAAAACAAAGACGTTATTAAATCGCGTTAAATTAACGTTAATTTTCATTTATTTCATCTAATTGCTTTTGTATTTATTTTAGTATTAAGCAATGTTTAAATTATTTTATACAAACCCATCAATGTATAATATGCCAATAACAGTAGGATTTTGTCATACGAACGGATTAATCATTTTCCCTTTATTCCTTATGAGAGAAATTCGTTTGGCATAAGTCCAAGGATCTAGAACGGATTAAGGACATATACCGAGGTACCACTATTTGGTTAGAAATTATCATATACAAGTTCTATAAAACTAAATTTATGTTATAAATTGATTTTATTTTGTGCTTTACTATTTTTGTATTTTGCATGTGTTTTATTTAGAACATAAGATCAACCAATATATTTTATATTAATTAATTAATTTAATTTAATAAAAATGTTCACGTTTTTCATAATTAGGTCAATAAGTTAACAATATTTAAGGTGCAACTTTCGTAACGGCGCTCTTTCTTAAAGAAGAGAAAATTTTCCAAAAGAACTAGGTGTCTTTCTGGTGAATTCTCTGAAATATACGTGATTGGTTACAACCAAAGATCGCGTAACGTCACTATCAGTTGAGAGTGAGACGGAGTATAGGTGTCTTTCTGGTGAATTCTCTGAAATATACGTGATTAAACTCTCATCCGGCGCGGTTCAACGCGTCGCATTTAGAATAAAGATCCCATGTACGCGGTAGCGATGTGTTATAGACGCAGTAACCAACAGCATCTCATCCGGCGCGGTTCAACGCGTCGCATTTAGAATAAAGATCCCATGTACGCGGTAGCATGCGTTATAAACGCAGTAACCAATAGGAAGTTCGAACGTCATTCGCGTTCTAACTTGCTATTGGTTGCCGCGTAAATGGGAACGAATCTTAACACACTATCCCAGCGATTTCCAAACTGGGAGGCGCTCGGTAGTGCTAAGGGATCCGCGAAAAGTTTGACAGAAATGTAATTTTTTTGTAATATAAGATATATGCTATATAATAGATGATGCGCTTGCAAGTGCATAGTTTATAAAACTGCCACTAGAACTACTAGTAACAATAACCAATAAAAATAATAACATCAAATTGAAACGTCGTCGAGAGGGCGCTGTATCAACTGTTATTTGTTATTATAAAAAGAAAATAATTTAAAAATGATTATCAATTACGTTAATAAAATTATCAATTACGTTTATTTTTCCTTTTTTAGTATTAATAAAGTTTTGCTAGAAACATGTGTCTGTATAACTTTTATGAAATAATGAAATAAGGGGTGCCAAGATTACGCCTCCCCTGAAATATAATCTAGTAACATAAAGTTTGGAAACCATTGCTCTATCTCGTTTGGCGAGAATGCTCTGGCATTGGGCGAGAATGATCGGCGATCGAAGACAACATTACAGAGTACCGCTGGTGACGATGGTTGATTCGAAATTTCCTGTTTATCTGTGAACAAAAATACATTCGATCTGATCTGCGAAATTGATATCGTCGCCATATGTGAAAATCCCACCAATCGACCGGCATAAATGCTGTTGCGAAGCAGCCTTTCGCCTAGGAGCTCAGAGCTGTTGCGTTGGACTTGGAAACTTCCTATCAAGGCGATATTTTTTTGTGAACCGAATGGCAAAGGTCACTTTTATATAAGTGTTCGCTTAACATCCATTTCAAATGCAATGTACCTGCGGTGGCCAAAGTTCATGTCATTCACTATGAGCCCCACATAAGAGAATCTCAAATTTTTTAGAACCGCAATCGATTTCTTTTTGGATTAATGAAGTGGTGATATTCTATTGTTTGTATTAATAAAGTTTTGCTAGAAACATGTGTCTGTATAACTTTTATGAAATAATGAAAAAAGGGGTGCCAAGATTAGATTATATTTCAGGGGAGGCGTAGTAACATAGTTTGGAAACCATTGCTCTATCTCGTTTGGCGAGAATTTTCTGGCATTGGGCGAGAATGATCGGCGATCGAAGACAACATTAGAGAGTACCGCTGGTGACGATGGTTGATTCGAAATTTCCTGTTTATCTGTGAACAGAAATACATCCGATCTGACCTGCGAAATTGTTATCGTCCCCATATGTGAAAATCCCACCAATCGACCGGCATAAATGCTGTTGCGAAGCAGCCTTTCGCCTAGGAGCTCAGAGCTGTTGCGTTGGACTTGGAAACTTCCTATCAAGGCGATATTTTTTTGTGAACCGAATGGCAAAGGTCACTTTTATATAAGTGTTCGCTTAACATCCCATTTCAAATGCAATGTACCTGCGGTGGCCAAAGTTCATGTCATTCACTATGAGCCCCACATAAGAGAATCTCAAATTTTTTAGAACCGCAATCGATTTCTTTTTGGATTAATGAAGTGGTGATATTCTAATTATTTAACAACTCGGTTCGCTTAAATTTGATGTCGGGTCTTGATAAAATTTATAAAATTTTTTTATTTACTTTTAATTCAGAATTATAGAAGATAGACTAATAGTAACAAAATTGCATAAATTAAAGATATAAATAATAGCACAAATAAAAATGTTAACACTCACATACACAGCGATTAGTGCAGTGACTAATAATTATCAGATCATTTTCTGATTACTGCAAGGTATAATTGGAACGTGCGTTACTTATCAAATGGTGTTCGTTCCTCAGCCATACTTTGACATAAGAAACTGCAACAACCGGTTCGGAGAACTGGTTGAATAATCACTACGTCAATGAAAGCGTCATCAGTTTCTTTTCGGGTAATCTTAATTATGGTTTCAAAAATTGTTTATTATGAAATTCATACGCATTTATTTCGTGTAGATGCAAATTACTTTTTACAGTACATTAAATTAATTAGAAATATATTAACTTTTTATATTAATTAAGCATTTGCTCCATATTAACTATGTGTTTCGTTCCTCAGCCATACTTTGACATAAGAAACTGCAACAACCGGTTCGGAGAACTGGTTGAGTAATCACTACGTCAATGAAAGCGTCATCAGTTTCTTTTCGGGTAATCTTAACAATGGTTTCAAAAATTGTTTATTATGAAATTCATACGCATTTATTTCGTGTAGATGCAAATTACTTTTTACAGTACATTAAATTAATTAGAAATATATTAACATTTTATATTAATTAAGCATTTGCTCCATATTAACTGTGTGTTTTATGGTATGGATCCACATTTTAGATAACAGAGTCGCATGTGGCTCGCCAACCGCAATTTGGGCCACCATGATTATTTTAACTAAACTTTCAAATTTAATTTTTAATATTAATTTTTAACTAAACTTCTAAAAAAGTATTAAATGTTTATATATTAAATATTTTTATTTTATTAGAAATTTTATTTTAACACTATTAATGTTAATTACTAAATTATTAAAATTTAATGGCAGAATTTTTCTGATGTCTTATGAGGTATGTTCTTAGATTCAACTTTATAGCTAAAATATTCATATTTTGATCTATTATAGTGTTGTGGTATCCGATTCATTTAATATTTATATTTTATAAATTATTAAATAATTAAAAATACAAAAAGCTTTCAATTTAGCTAATGATCCATCTCTAATTAACTGTATACCCCTAAAATATGTTTATTTGGTTTCATCCAAGGTTCAAGTTACGTTAGAGAGATTATAAGTATATAGTAGTATATTAGGTAATAAGTACACTGTTGTTTTTATCTGTTAAGAAGCATATTCAATTTCAAAGTGCAGTATATTTTAGCTGTTATATTTAGGTAATCTTAAATTGTGTTATTTGCATATAGAGAACTTTCTTAACTTGAGAAATAGTCGTACTTTTTTTATATTTAACTGAATAGTACTCTAGAAAATTATTTTAAAAATTAAAGAGATTTATAGCAATAAATATTTTTTATATAGAAAATGCAAAATTTACTATTTTTATACTGTTTGGTTAGAAATTATCATATATAAGTTCTATAAAAATAAATTTATATTACAGATTGATTTTATTTTGTGCTTCACTATTTTTTGTATTTTGCATGTGTAATATTTTATATTAATTTATTTATTTAATTTAATAAAAATGTTCACGTTTTTCATAATTAGGTTAATAAGTTAATAGTCTTTGTTTAACGTACAACTTTTGTAACGGTGCTCTCTCTCGAAATAGCACGAACAGGATAGACTGATTAAAGAGGAGAAAATTTTCCAAAAGAAGTAGATGCCACTATGAGTCCCACGTAAAAGAATCTCAAATATTTAGAGCCGTAATCTGTTTCTTTTTGGGTCAATGCAATGGTGATATTCAAATTATTTAACAACCTGGTTCACTTAAATTTCATGTCGGAGGGTCTTGAAGACATTCACGAAATATTTTTATTTACTTTTAATTAAGAATCATCGAAGATAGAATAATATTAACAAAATAGTATAAATTTAAAGACGTAAATAACGATATAAATAAAATTGTTAACACTTACAAAACAGCTACTAATGATTTATTCTAATAATTGAAGAGTGTGATCCCAAAACACGTTCAGTCCAATTTTGTTAATTTTCAGGAGAAGCAAAATATGAACTGAAAAAATATTTCATATGTGAATGATTATCTACTACCAGATATCTGTTTCTAATTCATATACATGCACTTCTCAGTAGAATCTTGAAATCAATCATCATTGGTTCTTAAATACACGATGACTAATTAAGGGCCGTTTGCACGACTTTCGGTTTAATCTGCAGAATAGCTATTCTGTAGAATAACTCTAACCCATTGGAAAATCTAAAGATTAAGTACAGAGTGTTTCACGACGTAAAAGATAGCTAATCCCTGTTTAATGCACTCATTCTTCATTAAAGGAAAAACTAAATTTATTTTGATTTAAGTATTAAAATACAGTCTATTCTCGGTATTCACGGATTCCCTACTCACGTTTTCGACTATTCCCGAAAATTTATTTGTAACCACAAATTCGATTTTCGCGGCACTTTCGCGCTTATTCGCGGATTATCGCTGAGCGGCAACTAACTCTATATTTCCCATAGGCACAATGGTTCAGTATTCGCGAAGAATTTACAGAACGAATCGACTGTAGTGAAAAGTAAATGTTTGAACTTCTCCATAAGTACAATCACAGATTACTAATACAAATGGGACTCTTAACTAAAACAGTGAAATTTCAGTACCGCGTAGTTAGTTGATTTAGTGTATTTTTTCTTGAATGTAAAAACTTTATAATTTGTCAAGACATTGACTAGTATTAATATTTCCAAAATCACAATAATAAAGGATAGTTTATTATTTTTAATATTTCCAAAGTCATTTAAATAATAAAGGATATTTTATTATTATTCAGAACTATATTGAATAATAATATTACGTAGTAATCTGTTTCTCATAAGTTGCTTTGGTTTCTAGTAGCCATCTTTTTTCCTTAAGACGTTTGATTGTAGCTCGTGGGTAGAAGTTAGCGTTAGTTATTTATAAAAAGTATTTGGTATAGATTGGATTTTATGGGCCATATCCTCCATATAAATAGGAAGAAGAAAAAGTTTGGTTTATATTATTATACAACGTATTTTCTATTGAGTGAGAGAACTCATCCTCCCATATTACCAGGAAGAAGAAGAAGATTGGAATTTATATTATTATACTGTATTTCCTGCTAAGAGTGAGAGAATCATCGCTTACGTTTAGTAAATGTACTGTATATTAGTTATTTTGAAATGTTTTTATTATTATTATTATTTATCATCATTAATATATTTTTGATATATAATTTCAGTTTGTACAAATATAAATTTTCAATAAAATTATATTAATATAATATACGTTGTTTTCTGAAGCTTGAAAATAGAATATAATTACATAAACACACAGGTTTCATTAATGTTTAACAATTCGGAATAAAATTGTTATCAAATTTGTATTATAAATATTTCGAATGTATAAAGTCTAAAATACGATTAAAAATCTACGTTTTGTTTTTAAAAATACATTTAACTTCTTAAAATAGGAAATAAATCAAGAAGGTAGTATTCACAATAACGATTAATATAATATACGTTGTTTTCTGAAGCTTGAAAATAGAATATAATTACATAAACACACAGATTTCATTAATGTTTAACAATTCTAATAGAAATTGTTATCAAATTTGTATTATAAATATTTCGAATGTATAAAGTCTAAAACACGATTAAAAATCAACGTTTTGTTTTTAAAAATACATTTAACTTCTTAAAATCGGAAATAAATCAAGAAAGTAGTATTCACAATAACGATTACTGTATATAGGAAGTACAGCCATTTTTGTGATGTCATATCCTGGCTTTGTTGATGACGTTTAACTGTTAGTAGCACCATCTATGTTACGTTCTAAAGAAGTAATATGATTGGTTCTTTATATGGCTACGTCATTTTGAAAAGTTACCATTGAAAGTATAGGAAGTGTCCCATCTGTATTAGGGCCGGTTCGGCAAACGCTTGAAGCGAAAGCAGTGCGCGCTTGGGTCGTTTTCGTGAGACTTCCAAGCGAGTCGCTAGGCGTTTTCTAAGCGCCTGGATGACGTCAGAGCCAGCGTTTCTAGCGAGCTTACAACGCTGAGACTTTTTCAAGCCAGCTTCCTCGCTAGCAAAGATATCCTTCAGCCATCCGGTTGGCCCCATCATGGGTGTTGGCCAGCCTGTGATGGGCTCTATAAGTGGCCGCCGCCAGATAATGAATATCCCATGAGGATATGGCGGCTTAACCGAACTAACCTAACCTAACCATCTGTATTAGTAATCTGTGAGTATAATGCATGGGGAAGTTCAAACATTAATTACTTCATGGGAAAATTCTGGGGCCTTTCTGAAAAGTTACCATTGAAAGTATAGGAAGTGTCCCATCTGTATTAGTAATCTGTGAGTATAATGCACTCATGGGGAAGTTCAAGCATTAATTACTTCATGGGAAAGTTCTGGGTCCTTTCCCATGAGTACATTATACTCATGGGAAAGGCCCCAGAATATCTATTTAATCATTCCAAATTAGGAACTACTAAAGAAAGGCCCCAGAATATGTATTTAATCATTCCAAATTAGGAACTACTAAAATTCAGAAAAATAACTTTGCTTTTAACAATAGATAAAAAAAGTCCCCAGAAACTTAAACTTTTAATGTTACGATTTCATTTCAAGAGCTTCTAACATGAAAATTAATAACCAATATAACAATTTTATCTTTAATAAACACGACAAATATTCCCACAACAAATTTATTGCCAACAATAATAGCATTTCGTTTTTTTACCGCTCTGCTGGCAGGATTAGGAAAACGCTTTGCTCATGCGCAAAGAACTGAGCAAGTTTTCATCGTTACTGTACTTTAGACTGAACAATTTTTCAAAAACAAAACAGGATTCAAGTGTCCCGTACAAATCGATTGGCATGCTTTTGGGAACAAACCGGTCTTTAATAAGATGAATGACTTCAATAGGAGTATGTTTTTGCATAAAATAAAAAGTTACCAAAAAGGACTGAACGCGTTTTGAGATCACACTCTTTAATTACCAGATGATTTTCTGAATATTGCAAGGTAAGTTGGAACGCGCGTTACTTACCAAATGGTGTCCGTCCCCAGCCATTATTTGACATAAGGAACAGCAACAACCGGTTCGGCGAATCGGTGAGAACTGGTTGAATAAAAACTGTGACAATGAAAGCATCATCAGTTTCTTTTCGGATAATCTTAACAATGGTTTCAAAAATTATTTATTATACATTTCACATGCATATATTTCGTGTAGATGCAAACCACTTTTTACAATATATGAACAAATTACAAATATATTAATTAAGCATTTGATCCATATTAATTATTGATTTTGATGGTATAGATCCACATTGAATGTGCCAAAGAGCCTGAATTTCGATACATTTCACATGCATATATTTCGTGTAGATGCAAACCACTTTTTACAATATATGAACAGATTACAAATTTATTAATTAAGCATTTGATCCATATTAATTATTGATTTTCATGGTATAGATCCACATTGAATGTGCCAAAGAGCCTGAATTTCTCCACCATGGCTATTTTAACTAAACTTCCAAAGAAGAATTAAATATTTATATAATAAATATTTTATTTTGTTGAAAATTTTATTTTAACGTTATTAATGCTAATTAATAAATTATTAAACTTTAATGGCAGGATTTGTGTGATGACCTATGAAGCACATTCATAGTTTTAACTTTATAGCTAAGATATTCATACGTAGATATATTATAATATTGTTAGAATCCGATTCATCGTCTAGATAAGAGCTACATGAATAAACTTTTAAAAATAATTTGCGTAAATAATAATTAAATTATTTTTAAAAGAAAATTTTTGTTTAAAGGAGCCTTCAAATAATTTATATCAATTTATTATTATAGATGATATAAAATGGAAAGAATTCCGCAAGAGAAAGCTAATAAGTTAATACTTAATAATTTTAATGGATTTTTATTGTCACGAAGAGTTCCAGCTAAAAGCTTTCAGCAAGCTGTTTTCTTTAAACCCCGAGCTGACGACATCATTATCGAGGGATATCCAAAATCTGGTACTACTTGGATGCAATATATAGTGTGGGATATCATTAATAAAGGCGCACCTCTCCCCACAGTAAATAAAATATGGATGAAGGAAGTTCCTCATCTGGAGTTGGTTGGTACTGATGGACTAGAAAATCTTAAATCTCCTCGATTACTCAAAGTTTGCTTACCCTTTAATCTCACTCCATATCACCCATCGGTCAAATATATTTATGTGTTCCGCAATCCTTGGGATTGTTGCATTTCTGCTTATAATCACATGAAACAAGTTGATGATACATTTACACAGGGTAAATTTGAAGATTATTTCGAATATTTTATCACAGGCCAAGTGACGCATGGCGATTACTTCGATCATTTGCTTTCCTGGTACACTCATTGGAATGATCCTAATTTTCTCTTTCTCCCTTACGAAGAAATGAAGATAAACATTCAGAACGTCATTACACAGGGTAAATTTGAAGATTATTTCGAATATTTTATCACAGGCCAAGTGACGCATGGTGATTACTTCGATCATTTGCTTTCTTGGTATAGCCATTGGAATGATCCAAATTTTCTCTTTCTCACTTATGAAGAAGTGAAGAGAAACACTCAGAATGTAGTTTTGAAGATATCACGATTTCTGGGCGAAGAATATTATGAAACATTAAATGAAAATAAAGAAATTCTTGAAAATATTCTTCGACAGATTCAATTCGATTACATGAAACAAAACTGTCCGTTGACGTTTTCTGCATCTACATATTCCGAAAACAATCCTGAAAGGTGCATTAATTTTTTTCATTCGGGAAAGATAGGCAATTGGAAAGATTATTTTACAAAAGATCAAGTGGAGAAATTAAAAGAAAAGTGCCTAGAAAAATTAAGTTCAACTGAAATGTTTTCTATGTGGCTTAATACTGAGGTTTTTGATATAGTAAGTGTAAGCACTGGAGTAAAATAATTTCTCTCAATTGATTTGAAAATGATTTTTTAATTTTTAAAATACATACTTTTTATTTTTGAAATTGTTGTCTGTGTAATCAATTAATCACAAAAGATCAAGTGGAGAAATTAAAAGAAAAGTGCCTAGAAAAATTAAGTTCAACTGAATTGATTTCTATGTGGCGTAATACTGAGGTTTTTGATATTATAGGTATAAACACTGGAGTAAAATAATTTCTCTAAATTGTTTTGAAAATGACTTTTTTTATTTGTAAGATATATAGATATATGATTTTTATTTTTGAAATTGTTGACCCTGTCATCAATAAATCTGATATTCTTATTAAAATTACGCTACTATATAAACTTTTGTACATAATCTGGTTTATTTCCAATGCTACATTTATAGCTTTGCACTAAAAAGTAGTCTCTCTCTATATATATATATCACTTCTGTAATATATTTGTTAACATGTCAAGCGTTTCGAGCGTGTCAAAAAACCCGACCTTGATTGACTTCCAAGTTCGATCAATGACTTACTTAACGCTACGTCGGGACCATGTCGGGACTTGTCTAGTTGAATGAATGTTAGTTTGGTGAATGTCTAGTTGAGAGAAAAACTGTCGCGAGAGATTCGAGAGAGAGGATTTCGTAAGTAGATACATTCCTGAGATAACTGGCAGCACTTCTACTAGTAACTTTCTGCGAGCGAACTTAGCGAGACTTGTTGACATAATTTTACTACACTCTCGGAGATATACTCCAACGTGGTTTCAATTTTGAGAACGATTCTATAAGAGTGCTGAGCAACATGACGAAAATTTGGTCTCCAACGATATTAAGGCGCTTATTGAACAATACGAAAGAAATGAAATTCGTCAGAATATAACTGTGGTTCTCAACTACTGTGCCAAACATTTGAAGGTGTGCCGTGAAAAATTAAGAATGAACTGTATTTATATAATTGTATGAATCAGATATATTAATATTGAAACGTGGTTGGCTGGATATCCCTTTTGACGTGGAACCATTGCACCGATTCCTATAAATAGGGAATCGTTAGAAAAATCTAACCGTCGAATTTCTGCCACAGACAAATCTTTTATTATCGTTATTCAAATTTTAAAAATTAAGGAATAAAAATTAAATTAAAATTATAGTTTCTCTAAAAAGACAAAATCCGCGGCTGGTGCTGTAACTTGATAAGGGCCGCCATTTAATGATCCAGGAACGAGTATGATGTAATCTGAATGTAATAAATAAGAATAAATAGAATAATCTGTTAATAAAAATTCGTTGTTAAATTTATATTATTATTTAAAATACTTGGGTGTGCCGTCAAATTTTAAAATATTAAAATGTGTTCCTTAACAGAAAAAAGGTTGAGAACCACTGGAACAGAGGTTTACATTTATTAATGTAAAGCAGTTTGCGAAACATCAGTTGATTCTTCTATGGCATAGAAGAATCAACTGATGTTTCGCAAACTGCGACAGGCAACATTGCATCTTTTCCATATAACATTTTATAAAAAGTATACAAGAAAGTATTAATATGTTTTTTGCATTTATTTTTATTTTATTAATAATTTTTTAATAATTTGTTTGTATTCTGTAAAATCCATTAATGGAAAAAGTTTATTTTTGAAATACTCATAGGAGTTTGCAAATCCTTCGCATTTTAATAAAAATTATAAAGAATAAAAATCAAAAATATTATTTATCTTAAAACATTTTTTATATAGAGCTCTGTAAATAGTTGGACATTTACAGATTATTCCATTTATACTGGTATAAAGAAGAGGTACTGAAGACTGACATCTGAATTGCCTGACGAGAAACAAATAAAAGGCTTCTATAGTATATTCTGCTTCACAACATGCAGAAATTTTTAAATTGTTGAGCGTCTTGAATTTCGACTTCTCTAATAACCCCTGCACCGAATTAACCCCTGCGATCAATCTACGGTTTGATCTAACAGGTCTTTTTGTATTTTAATTTTCTTCTTTTTTAAATAACTTCAGCCACTACAGCAGCTGCCATAACTCTTCGTTTAATGTCATGTCACTACTCTGAGATGTTGACTATCTAGGCAAAGTGGACACGGTTTTGAGAGTACTCTCAAAGGACATACTTTCAAGATCCTCGGGAGGTACTTATAAGAGTAAAAATCTCTAGAAAATATTCTGAAATGGACAGTTTCCTGAGAGTTACTCTCGAGAGTTTACTAGCGCTAGACTCTCAAATGGACATCACATTAAAATCATAAACTATGGACCTCAAATATTAATTAAAGTTTTCAAAAATCTCGTATCAGTTTTATATTAAAGGTAAAGTTTACTTGATCATAGCATTGGAAGACAGTATTGAGTCTATGAAGCAACGTATTACCAATTTTTCTGACGGTGTTAATGCGCACGGAACTGTCGATTTCGATGTAAAAGATAATATTTTCTGTAAGAATGATGTTTATTTTTATGTAATCGTGGCTATGGGTTTACAGTGTTCAATTTCGAATAAACATTCAATTCAATTTACTTGGTTTGACGGCTAATCATGCAGCCTTTCGAGAATGACTTAAAATCATGGTTAAATTACAACTCTCCGCCATTTTATAACTGTTAGAATCGATTTGAATGCGCAAAACATCATGGCGCATCTGATCATCGTATATATTATAGACACGCAAATAATTCATTACACGTAAAAATGATGTTGTTATCATAATTTTATTCAAAGCTTATTTGTCAAAATTGTCATTATGTTATGGGAATTTACTGGATTATATCAATGGCATAGTGATATAAATGAACATCGTCTCTCGTATAAATTCAACACTGACTTCCGATGTTGGTGTCGTAGTTTAAAGAAAGAGTATTGAATTTGATGGGACAGTCGGCAGCGATAGGTTTTCGGTTAACGAAATAAAAATTGTTAATTCGTTAATCTTAAATAATAATTATTTAAGATAAAGGAAATAAATGCATATTTATTTTAATGGGATTTATTCATCTATTAATAAAGGAGGAAAATATTGATCCTAGCATAAGAGCATAGGAACAAACTGCGTATTCGTAAGTGTTTTGTTTCTAATATTATCTTTTTCTTACCTTTATTACAACTTTAAAATTAATTTTCTACAGAATTTTAATTAACAAAGCATTAATAATTTTTAATGTATGTGTATTGAAAAATATTAATATAGAATTTGAATTACATAACAAAAAATATAGCAACTTAAAAAATGATATACTATCCTTGGAATGTATATTATATCAATATTCTTGTTAAAATTCCCTATTTTATAAGCATTACGTTCTATTATGTGCATCAGAGACCTTTATATACAGAAATAAAAATATGTTTTTATCATCAATTAAAAGGATGTTCTAGTTTAAAATAGTAGATTAATACGCAAACAGAGATTCTATTAGCTGTAGTCCAAAAATATGATCTTTGCTGAGCATATTTGTATCAATGGTAGCTGAAGTGGAGATATAAACTTCAAATTGACAATTTTCATTGATAGCGATATTGGTATCGCATGGAACTTTATAATTTATACAAATATTATATATTGTACAACAGATGCAACTAATATTCTACAAACTTTTCCAGGTGAATACCAGTGTAATAAAGTACCTTTAAATATATCTAAACATCTAAATCTGAATTAATAAGCCGTTGTATTTTTTATAATTGATCTTGTTTTTCTGTGACAAATGTTATCTCTCCTGGACAATTTTTCATGTTTCCAGCATTGAAATTAGTAACCAAGATTCACTTGGGTAATCGTCACCTAACGACCAGCTGATCTGGTAATTATCTACTGAAACATAATTATCTAAGACCAGATATATTCAAAATGAACATCATGATTACTATCAGGCCATTTTGCCACAACATCCATGATTTCCATATTTGTATCCCATACCTAAAAAAAATTATATTAGCTATAATTTTAAAACAAATTTGATAATTGAGAATAATTATGATTATTAAATTAATTTAAATAATTTAAGAAAATTTATCTTTATAAAAATGATCTGTGTGTGTGTCATGTCAATATAAAATAACAGTTCTTAAATTCATAAAAATTTTAAATATTGAAGGAAGACTCATCAGCTCTCAAGATTATTAGCTACTTTTCCCTTTATCTGATGTGATTTGAAGTGATTTGTTATAATTTATATTATCTGTTGACTTTGATTATATAATATAATTTTATATTTTGATGGAATTTGTTGAAAAAAATCAATCGTAATAACTGAAATCAAAATTAATATATATTTTTGATGTTTACATTTATATCAACAATATGCTGGAAAATAAAAAGAAATTTGAGGTCAAAGAAATGTTTACCGCATGGCAAATGTCGTTGAACCCTTTAGAGAGAAAATAGATGTTTTATGAGAAAAATAAATATACGATAATTTCAAGTTAAATAAGATATCAATATACGATATAATTTAATTTTACGTCCTGCATTAATTCGATAATTTCAAGTTAAAAAAAGTCGTGTATTTATATGTCGCAGCGCAACGTCGCAACGTGTTGTGGCTATCATGAAGGGATGTTGGACTTATTTCCTAATAAAATTTTAATTAATCGTAATTTCGGCTTTAATAAACTTCGAAAACGATACTATTTTTTTAAATTTCTTAATACAGTATATCATTTTTACAGTGAATTTACTGAAAAATATAAATTATTATTAAATAGATTTCTAGTAAAATAATTTATTACTTAATGTAATTAAATCTCTCTAGTTTTGCAAAATTTCGTGACATAGATAACTTATCTTCGATAATTGGAAAGAAAAGATGTATTATTCAATTTTCGATAAAATATTTTTTATCGAAAATTGAATAATACGATAAAAATTTTTATCGTAAATTTTTGCAGTTCTGACAGTTTGTCATCAAGATTAAAGTCGAAAAATTGTCGTCGTGCCGGTTAAAAGGGAGTGAATTAAATAACTAGAAAAATGGAATGCATATATGCAGCATTCTAAAAAATTGGAAATGGAGTACACTATTGTACTCTCCCTCGATGGCGTCTCCACCTTGTCGTGGTGAGGGAGCTTGCGTGTTCCGATGATCCTGAGAGTTATACCGGCTTTGCTACTGGTAGGGTCTCCCATGCCGGACAGGTCGAAGGTAAGGGGCCAGACTAAGAGGACGCCCTACCCAAACTAAGGTGTAAGGTATTGTGCTGAGAGTTGAGTGGCACTTGGGTAGTAAAAGATGTAATGTCGTTAACGATCCCTTCAGGGCACCTGGCGAAACTCTGTCGTAGTTAGCCTTCCGCCCGTATTGGGGGATAACCGGGCGGTGACTTTTTATGTTTCCCCCAGTTTGTATTTTGCCATATGGATGACAAAATTACTAGTATTATTTCTTCTGGGGAGGCTGCTCCTCCTCCCCATCATGGGGGTGGTGATCTTGGCACCTCGTTTGAGGGCGCTGAGGTCACTAGTGTGCCTCAGGGTGGTGGGGAGGTCGAGCAGTCTACTAATGTTAATGTTGCCTCCGGGAGTACATCTAGTCCGCGAAGGACACGTTTGTCTGGAGCGGCTAGACGAAAGCGGAGGAAGGCTAATAGGAGGGTTGCTGCCGCTGGTGGCTCTCAGTTACCAGGTAGCACCTCCCAATTAGCTTTTTCGTCTGATTCTCCTGTCGGTACCCCTGGTGCTGGTAAGAGAACCAGATCTGTACTGTCTACCCCCTCTTCTGAGGAGGTCAGACCTACTAAGAGATCACAGGGCTTTCAGCCCGGATCTTATTCAGAGGCCGTTGCTTCTCTTCGGTTGGCCATCATTAAGGAGGGCTACCCTGACTCCAAGATGGTATCTGCAGATGTAGATCTCATCTTGGATAAGATCCTTAGTGGTGTGGATGGGATCCCTTCTGGGGGGGCCTTGCCGCTACTTAGGGGTTATACTTTAGACAATGGTGCACTCATTTACACTTGTGTAAATGAGTTCACTTGTCAATGGCTTACCCGGCTTTTGGACGGGTGTGCTCTTGGGCAGGGGATTCGTTTAAGGGTAACCCCTGCGATGAACCTTCCCAAACCTGTGAAGATGGCTTATCGAACTGCGGACACTCGTACGCAGGATGTGCGCCAACTCCTTGCACGACTGAAAGTGTTTAATCCGGGATTCAGGACTGAAAACTGGAGGGTCTTGGGTCGAAGTAGGGACGCTAAGGGACAGCGTTTAATCCTGATGGTTGATCTTGCTTCGGCAAAGACCATCAAGGCGGCCAATTTTAAGGCTTTCTCTGGGGTCGATCAAGGTACCTTTAAGGTACTTTCGGATCCTAACTCCAAGTCTGGGAGACCGATAGCTTCGGTGTTTGCACATCAAAAAGGTCATGAACTGGTCGGGCTCTCTGATAAGGGGGCTTCCGGGGGTATCGCTGGTCCTTCCGACGCCCAGTCAACGGGGGAGGGCATGGAACTTTGCCCACCTTAGGCACCTGTAGTGTCATGGGCCTGAGGTTGGTTCAGATCAACCTCCAGCACTCCCGAGCCGCTTCTGCCCTTTTGGGTCGGCTGCTCGTGGGTGGGGATCTTACTACTGTACGGGTGAAGCTAGATGAGGGGGTCCTAGTAGGGAATTTATTGTTTCCTCTGCTTATTTCCCTTATGATAAAGACGAACTTCCACCAACGCCTGAGTTTGGGTCTTTGATGGAATTTTGTCAGAAGAATCATTTTGATTTATTGGTTGGTGTCGATGCTAACTCTCATCGTGTTGTTTGGGGTAGCAGCGACATCGACCGCAGGGGAAGCACCTATTGGAGTTTCTGATGGGTACTAACCTTTTTATTTTGAATAGGTGTAATGATAGAATCGGGAATCTGTTTTAAAAAGTCATAAAGTTGCAGGAGCTGACAGAAAACGATTAAGAACATGTAAGTACAATGACATGGATGAAGCAGTGTTGAAATGGCTAAAGATGTGAGAGATAGAAACATTAATGGCTCAAGATGGTGAGAGATAGAAACATGCCTGTCTCAGGACCACTCATAAAGAACAAAGCAGTGTTGAAATGGCTGAAGATGGTTAGAGATAGAAACATGCTTGTCTCAGGACCATTCATAAAGGTAAAGGCAATGGAATATGTACCGAATTTAGGACAGAAGAGTTCCAAGCAAGTTCTGGATGGTTAGACAAATTTAAGAAGTGTAAGTTCCAAGCAAGTTCTGGATGGTTAGACAAATTTAAGAAGCGTCACAAAATCAAAGAAAAAGTTATTTCTGGAGAAAATGGATGCAAATCTGAGACAGATTGTAGCCAGTGGAAAACTACAGTTTTAAAAGCAATTTTACAGGAGTATCAGCCTGATAATGTTTAAATAATACATAACAATACTGTATTCGGCAAAACTAGCATGATGAGAATCAGTTATCTATTGACGTGAGTCTAGAAAGTGTGCCTCTACTCAAGAGTCTACCTTTACTGTACCTAGCGATATTCATTTACAGTGTCGATTTTATTTAAAACTTTTAAAATTTTGCCAAGATATCAATAAAGGATTTTACGCTTTCAAGTAAAATTGCTTGGCTAGATAAAATTAAAAGCCAGCCATTTAATACAAGCCATTGTAGACTCACTGAAATAAACCAAAATCTACCATAGCAGCCCAGTTCCTACAAGAAAATCAACATTACAAGAAAAAGAAAGTGTGATGGAAAGGATCCAGAAATTAAAGAAACATTAGATCAATTGTTTTTTATAGTTAGCGGGTGAGGCCTGAATATTAGCATTTAGATCAATGGATTTCTATAGTTAGCGGGCAAGGTGTGAATATCAGCACAGTGTTGAAGACGAAGTCAGAGGAGATCGGTAAAAAGCTAATAATTACGTATCTATTTTAATAAAGCATTAAAATAGGTAGCTAATTATTATTTTTTTACTTATTATTTAACTACGAATTACATATTTTATTTTAGAATTTATTATTACTTGGTTTAATGATGACAGCTGGACCAAAATGGCTTAGTCCCATACGAATTACATATTTTATTTTAGAATTTATTACTACTTCATTTAATTGGGGCGAATTACATATTTTATTTTAGAATTTATTATTACTTCGTTTAATTGGGCCAAAATAGCTTAGTCCCAACGTGTCCCAATTAAGCGAAATCCACTGTATATGTTATTTTGCAAAGTAAGAGTCTGTATTTATTTATTTATTTAAAATTTGATTTTATAATTTAAAAATATTTATTAAAACAAGTACTGTATGTATTCATGTATAAATTGAGAAATTTTTCAGAAAAAAAATATTGCAGAAAGGGGATTGATTTATACACAGGCAATCAAAAACTGGAAAACTTTTCAAATATAATAAGTTTCACTGGCTCAGTTTGTTGTGTTCCTGTCATGATAGCTTTATAATCAACTATATTTGTTCCTAACAAAAATTATTACTTTATAGATTCTTTCAATATTTTTGTTAAAAATATGTGGATATATATAACTATATGTAACTAAATGTTTCTGTAGGTATTTAAATATTTGATACTGCACAAATATAATTGAAAATAAAGTGATCACATTTTGTACTGTTTATGCTGGTAGTGTGTTTACCGCATACTATTTTTTGAAAATAAATATCTTTTCTCAATTCTATTTTTAAAAATATACCGAAATGAGTGAATGTTCATATTTAAATACATTCAAAAATATTAATTTATTGGATGCTTCACAAATAAGATCATAAATGTGTAGACCAATTTTTTCAATGAGTAAATGTGGCAGTTACTTTTATATATATCATCAGTTAATCCATACATACATAACTATGTACTAATAGTTCTAATTGACAATTTATACCTGTTTTGCTGATTTTGATCAGTTAGAAAATGTAAGATTTTTCAGTCAATTTCAGGCATCACATTTGTATTTCCAACAAATTTCCAATTGGGAATGGAAAACTGACTAATGTCTGCATTGGTTGGCTTTCCACATCCAATAGTTGCAGCAAAATGATAAAAAATCATTATTTTGCTTATTTTGGTGTTTGAATTTTTGATTTATCATCATTTTGCTTGTTTTGATGATTGAATTTTGTTAAATATTTTTGTTGAAATTTGGAAATAACAGAAACTTTTAAATATTTCTTTGATTTTTATACAAATAAATATAGTGTTAAACCTCTGCTGTTTTCTTCAATTATTAACTTCTAATACTTAGCATTATAGCAGGTTTTTATCTTCAACATAAAAATCAAACTTTATTAAAATTTGTAAAAATATTTTCAGCTCTTCTTGAATTCTCTTCAGTTACAAGGTACTGTAAGACATAATATGACTATAACGGTACAGACCCAACCCAGCCCGTCTGCTATTTTCAGTTCGCACTTCCGCACCCTCAAACCCCGAATCCGGTCTTTTTCTCGGTTCATCTCTTATTGTTAAATTTATGTGAACATCCACTTCGGAAAGCCAATCCAACACTATTAAAGTAGATTCCATAGTTGTTTTGCACTTATTAAACAATTAATTTTATTAATTTAAAAGAACTTACAAAATGACAATAACCAAAGTAGTCCTTCCTGTGCACGTTAACTAAAAAGGCAAAACACCAAAGTTCCGTCTCCACAATTCTTTTTTTTTAACGGATCACTCCAACGGCCGGCCAATTCCGCTTCCACAACTGTTGAATATCAAGAAGGACCACACAATGACCTCTATTGACATCCTTTTTTTCATTACAAAATGACAATAACCAAAGTAGTCCTTCCTGTGCACGTTAACTAAAAAGGCAAAATACCAAAGTTCCATCTCCACAATTCTTTTTCTTTAACGGATCACTCCAACGGCCGGCCAATTCTGCTTCCACAACTGTTGAATATCAAGAAGGACTGCACAATGACCTCTATTGACATCCTTTTTAACACTTCATTAATTTACATAAGCTTTACTTAGTTTCTCAATTATTACTCAAACAAAATTAATTCAACGAAATTTAAATCTATTAGGCAATAAACAACAATAATTAAACATCATTAAATAATCTTCAAAACAACTTCCTATAAGGACTTTCCATTCCAGTAGTCTCAACCGTTCAAACATGGCGTCAACTACTCTCCGCCCACCAGTATCATCCACTTCCAGGTAAACAGAAACAATAATTAAACATCATTAAATAATCTTCAAAACAACTTCCTATAAGGACTTTCCATTCAAGTAGTCTCAACCGTTCAAACATGGCGTCAACCACTCTCCACCCACCAGTATCGTCCACTTCCAGGTAAACAGGGTTTTTAATTGTAGTAAAATATCTCCAATCCTTACATGACATTCCAAAGAAGTTTAAATTTTTACAGAGATTCTTTTAAATTTTCATGTGCATTTTATACAATTATATAAAATGCATATTAGTTACATCTTTCAGTAGCTTGTAACTGAAGAGGGCTCAAGAGCTGAAAATGTTTTTTAAAATTTTAATAATGTGATTTTTTTGTCAAAAAGATAAAAACTTGCTGTAGTGCTAAGTGTTATAAGTTAATATTTCTTTGATATTTTCTACCAAAGAAACACTTTAATAAAATTGTATTATAAAGAAATGCAATTTGACTCAATTGAGTCCTGATTTCCATCCAGTTTTCTCTTCACAATTGTAATATTTCAATCAGATTTTTATCTTAATTGATTTCCAATATTTCAATCAGATTTTTATTATTTTAATTGATTTCCATCCAGTTTTCTCTTCACAACATTGTAATATTTCAATCAGATTTTTATCTGTAGTTATATTTATTCTAATAATGAATATTTAGAAAATTTTTGATTTATTAAAGAAGTTATCTATTTATTTTCAATGAAAGTCATTCATCTAAGATTGAATGTTGAGGTGGTAGCTTTTTACATAAGTTTCAGATTTTTATCAATTTTTAAAATCTGAAGTCAGAAAATCATTTATATACATATCAGCTTATACACAAGTATATGCAGTAATTAATGTTTCTTTGCATCCTTCACCTTTTTACAGTTGTAAACTTGTTATTAAAAAATATTTCAAAATTGCAAAAGAATGATGATCAAATCATTATTACTAACAAGGGGAGTGCTCTCTTCAATTTTGTCAATTTTACATATGTTGTAGTACTATCCTCCCACTAATCCATGGTAAAGTAATATGATGCAACTCTCAAGCATTTCTGAAGAAAGCAGTTTAAGTTTTTTATATTTTTTAAATATCTTGTAATATCATCAATTATTGTGACATTGTGTACAACAGCACCGAGTGCTGTTGTAACACGATGCATTCTGTGTTTGATTACTATCACATGTGATGGAAAAGATGTGGGTTTGAATCTTGTCCATTTTTTCCTTTTTTTTTAGTTGAAAATGAAGTAGATTATTGTATAATATACATCCTTCACCTTTTTACAGTTGTAAACTTGTTATTAAAAAATATTTCAAAATTGCAAAGAATGATGATCAAATCATTATTACTAACAAGGGGAGTTCTCTCTTCAATTTTGTCGATTTTACATATGTTGTAGTACTATCCTCCCACTAATCCATGGTAAAGTAATATGATGCAACTCTCAAGCATTTCTGAAAAAAAGTGGTTTATTGTTTTTTATATTCTAAATTATTATTTTGTAATTATTTTATTTGTTTGTAATATCCTTTAAACATTTCCATCACAGATATTAAATACATGCATAAAGGAATGCAATTAAACTTTTTGCAAAAAATATTTATTTTAATTATCAAATAAAGATTATATTATTATTTTTTGTTGGGATCATTTCTACTATCTGATCCTTGGCTCTAGCATTTTTGTAACCCTCTTCTTCCACTCACAAGTTTCGAAATTATACTATAAAATTTAAGTATGCTGCCTTTTATTAATATGATATTTTTACAGCTCTATAAGCAGGAGTATTATTATATCTTAAAAAATTACACTCAAATTTTATAGCATACACATTTTATTCAGTTAATCCGAAGCGCTTTTGGCAAATTCGTAAAGTTTGTACTGTCAAAGAGGGCTATGAATATGCCAAAAACACTTCAGATTAACCAAATAAATGTATGTAATATAAAGTTTGAGTGTAATTTATAAAGTTATAATAATACTCCTGCTTATAGAACTGTAAAAATATAGTCTCTGGAAATTAACTTCAGTTTAACCTTTATCCCACAAATATTCCCCAAGTAGAATAAAACTTTGAAACCTAATCACTTGTAAACTCTCATGTAATTATCACAATTTGAAACTATCAGTACAATAAATATCAGTGGTATTGTTCGGGTTTGAACTTTGTTCTGTTGTGTTGTTATAACTCCTCTGTTAAATAGGATAGTATTGCAAGCAAGCAGAGAAAACATAAAGGTTTTTATGAAAATATAACAGTTCTATAAGCAGGAGTATTATTATAACTTTATAAATTACACTCAAACTTTATATTACACACATTTATTTGGTTAATCTGAAGTTTTTTTAACATATTCATAGCCCTCTTTGATAGTACAAACTTTATGAATTTGCCAAAAGCGCTTCGGATTAACTGAATAAACTGTGTATGCTATAAAATTTGAGTGTAATTTTTTAAGATATAATAATATTCCTGCTTATAGAGCTGTAAAAATATCATATTAGTAAAAGGCAGCATACTTAAATTTATAGTATAATTTCGAAACTTGTGAGTGGAAGAAGAGGGTTACAAAAATGCTAGAGCCAAGGATCAGAGAGTAGAAATGATCCCAACAAAAAATAATATAATAATCTGTATTTAATAATTAAAATAAATATTTTGTGCAAAAAAGTTTAATTACATTCCTTTATGCATGTATTTAATATTTATGAAAATATAATCTGTATTTGTTAATTAAAATTAATATTTTGTGTAGAAAAGTTTAATTGCAAATTGAATTCCTTTATACATGTATTTAATATTTCTGATGGAAAAATTTAAAGGATATAGCAAACAAATAAAATAATTAAAAAAGTAATAATTTCTCATTAATAAAAATACATTATTCTATAATCCACTTCATTTTCAATTAAAAAAAGAAAAAAATTGGATGAGATTCGAACCCACATCTTTTCCAAAACACAATAGTAAACAAACACTGAATGCATCACAATATGACAGCACTTGATAAATTGACAATAAACATGGTATTTAAAGAATATAGAAAACTTTAACCCCTTTTTTATGGGAATGCTTTAGAATTGCATCATATTACTTTACCATGGGTTTATGGGAAGATAGTACTATAACACATGTAAAAATCAGCAAAATCAGAGGGGGCCATGGTTGACACTCCCCTTGTAAGCCGAAATTGAATAACATTTGTATCATTTGTTAAATTATCAGTGTTTTCATTTATTATTTTTATTTGCATATTCAAGTACATGAGAGGTAGTTAGCTAAAATTATAAATTTAATATATAAAACAAAAGGCTAAAAGGTGATCTTTGAAACAGTTATTTTATCAAAGAAATCCCAATTATTGGATGGATTTATATTAATCAGCAATAATTTTGTAAAATATATTTTTTTATGTTTATTATTTCTAATAATGTGTGTGTTAATTTCTAATTTTTTATGTTTATTATTTTTAATAAATGTGTGAATGTCTAAAAAATTTAGAATTTGTGTTATTTTATATTAAACACTATCTTTAAAAATTCTAAATTAAATTATAAATTGTTTTTTATGATAAAGAAAAGCTTGTTATTTGTGTAATTCGAAAATCAAATCAGAAATAGCACCTGTAAATAATTTTTAAAATTAAGTTGATTTTTAAATTATTTTTAGTTGAATTTTTTTCAAGATTTAATTTTTGATGCTGATCATCTATTTGTAGTTTAAATATTATATGAAAGAGATGAAAGTTCCATATAAAAAAATAAAATATATAAGTAAACTACAGAAAAATATTCAAAAATTATCATTATCTTTTAAGATCTGATGATTAGAAATTGATAGTTTTAAACTATATCTTTTTCCAATTATCATTTTAAAATAAAAGTATACATTTAATCCTCAATTTACATGGTACTCGAATTGCATGATTTTGATTTTGAATGATCAATAAAATGTCTATAAATTTTTGTTTACATTTTATGATTTTGGTTTAATCCAGTTTAAGAACAAGAAAGTAATGTATGTGTATTAAAAAAATTGCTAACTGGCATAACAATTGAATGTTAACAAATACATAAAATGTGTAAATGATGTATAAAAAAATAAACAATCATGTTAATATTTTAAATAAATTATTTCCCATTAATTAAACATAATATCTGCCAACACTTAAGCTACTTACTTGAAGTTTCTTTGCTGATTCTGAAAATCTCTTTGAAAAACAATTGTGAAAAATTCTGAGGAAATTAGCAGTAGAGATAATTTTTAACTAAGAAGGAAGATTATTTTTATATTAAAATGCAAGGAAGATATGCAATAAAATTGTTATTTCCATAAATTTTGGAAGTTGGTATCCATAATCTTTTTTACTGTAACTTTTAAATATAACTTTTTTTTACTGTATTCTATTTATTATTAAAATTTTATTATATATCTACATATAAAAATAATATTGAATTCATTTAAAAAAATATTTAAATTATTTAATTGAGTATAACAGAATCTATTACCCCATTTTCTATACAAACATTATTCTCAGTTTACACTATTTTCAATTTACACAGTACTTTTGCAAAACCAGTTTACTATCTAAGTGAAGGGTTTGGTTATACTTTAATTTAGTATTTTTTTTTTTTTAACAAAATTTCCTGTTTTAAATTAATTGTATTGAAAAAGAGACAAAGTGTGATATAAATCTAAACAAATTTGAGTCAAAGTATTCTATAAAGCCACCATCATCAGGGTTTTTTTTTTTTAACAAAATTTTCAGTTTTAAATTAAATGTATTGAAAAAGAGACAAAGTGTGATAATAAATCTAAACAAATTTGAGTCAAAGTATTCTATAAAGCCACCATTATCAGGATTCAATAATTTTCAGAGCTGTAATTTTATAGAATGAAAATTAGACTTTATTTTATATACATTATGGTAATAAAATAACTGATTATTAAAAATTATAAAACATTTCATGGAAAATACTGAGCAATAAAATTTGTATTTTACAGCTGCAAGAAGAGGAAATGTAGGAGTTGTACACTTAGTTGAAGAAATTGAAGATATAGAATGGATTACCAAAACAGGACCTTATCCTCCATATATAGCAGTTCTTTCTATGCCTTATTTCAATATGTAAGGAAGAAATATTAAATTATAATCAATAATTAATTTCTTTGTTCTATTTGATAATTTTCTCAAATCACTCTAATCAGTTTTCTTTTGATTAGCAATTCCCACGAGGAATATGAGTTTTTGGAAAATAATTTAAGCCAATTACATGTATATCTTACTTATAATGCACACATTTGCTTAATATATTTTTGCTATGATACATGATCAGTTTTACTATCCATCTCTTAATTTCTTTGTTCTATTTGATAATTTTCTCAAATCACTCTAATCAGTTTTCTTTTGATTGGCAATTCCCACGAGGAATATGAGTGTTTTTGGAAAATAATTTAAGCAAATTACATGTATATCTTACTTATAATACACACATTTGCTTAATATATTTTTGCTATGAGACATGATCAGTTTTACTATCCATCTTTACATTCATCATTCCTAAAGTAAATTAAATACCATCTGAAATGGCTAATGCCATGTACAGTCTAGCTCATCACATGGAATTCCAGTAATTACAATCCATCTTCGATAGGTTACTGGTCTGTTACCTGCAATAGGTGAAAACCATTTTGGAATAGACTGTACTACATTATATACTAAATCATAATTTCAGTTTATTTATAATAAACTATTTGTTTTTTAATATGTGAAACAAAATATAAGTAGTTGCCATATTTTCTCAGTTCTGAGCCTAGTTTTTTTCACATATTTACTGCTATTTATTTGGAAAGTGTTTTGATTAATACCAAAACAAATTTCTTATGGTTTAATTTAAAAAAATAAATCATGATGATGTCAGTTGAAAATAATGAGATTTTTTTGACATCAATAATTATTCAAAGGATTATAAGACATTCAAATAATAATAAGATGAAAGATTAAAAAAAGCAAAATCAAAACATGTAAAAAAATATTTCTGTAAATTAAAATGAAGTGAGATATACATCTAGCACACATTAACTATGATTTTTTTGACATCAATAATTATTCAAAGGATTATAAGACATTCAAATAATAATAAGATGAGAGATTAAAAAAAGCAAAATCAAAACATGCATAAAAAATATTTCTGTAAATTAAAATGAAGTGAGAAATACATCTAGCACACATTAACTATGGAACTGCAAGTCTTGTGTCTCACATAAGTGCACAATTGCACTGATATTTAATCAAAATAAAATACAAATAAATAATATAGTATAGGTTAAAGAGGGAATATGCTTGAATTTACTAGTTTCCGAACAACCTCTAAGCAGCAGGATGACGAAAATTCATTTTTTTTCATATTTAATATTGGATTTAATTAGATTGACTTATATTCTGAAGAAAACTCAACCTCCTACTTCAGAATTTGAAAATTGTAAAAATTTGAAACTTATATAAAAGCCAACACCCACCTTTTCAAGTGTTACAGCAATATTACATTCATTGAAACAAATTGATAATTTTTTTTATGCTTTAAAAATTTTCCAAATCCAGTTCACTATAAGAATAAATATGGCTACGTAGACAAAATTCTAGACTTAAAACATTGAAACTTCATGATGTAATGCAGAAATAAGCTGGATAAAGAGCAGGATGTAATCATATCATGTTGTATTCAGTGCCTTTCTCTACAATAGGATTTTATTAAAGTGTTTGTATGGCAGAAAATCTATATAATAATAACCTTGTGTCTGTTCCTTTCAGCGATCTCATTGGTTACAATAATCACGTAATAGTTTACTACGTGATCTAGCCATTTGGTAATTGAGCAGTCTCATTGGATCATAATGGCATGTGACTCAATGAGACTGTTCAGTTCACAGAGGTTGTTACTAAGTTAATGACGAATATCAAGTATTGTGCTGTAGTACTGTGTATTATTTCGTTAATCTATTGAACTTCAGATTTCATATTAAAAAGTTTTTAAAGATTTTTTAAATTTTTCTCTAATTTTGTATTGATTATAGTTTTATGTTATTTTATTTAGCCGTAATATGCTTAGGTTAGATTTTGATTAAGCTATTAGAAATGTCTAATATATACACATATAAATTTAATTACCTGTGCATATATGTTCAATTATCTATTAATTATAGCTTATATTACCTTATTTATCTGTAATATGCTTAAGTTAGACTTTGATTAGTCTTAATGACCACGTGGTGGTGTGCTATTAGATATATATATATATTTATATACAGTGGGTGATCGGTTAATGAACAGTTCGGATAACATTTGAAAGATTTTTATGTTCGGATAATGAACACTTCACAGAACAAACTATGGGACCTGTGGACTGATGGAATGACAGGTCAGCCCGATGACTGCATGGTAAAACTGTGGTTTATCATTCTGGAGATGTTGTTCATATTAGCCAGCCTACGATATCAAGAATCATTACAAATGTTTCCAATGCATTTTGTAGAATATAAACAAAATACATCAATTTTCTACTAAATGATTTGTGCCAATTACAGACTATTAAAGATAAATCATTATTATAAAAATATATGCGGTGTTATTTACTACGTTAATAGAAGCAGCGGAACTAGGTTGATTAAAATTATAAAAAAAAATGTTTAATACGTTCGTGAGGATACCATTTTCTTAGTTTATTTAGTTGTTAGTCATTAAAATGTCTTGGATCTATCTTTTTATGCATTTATTAATATAAAAATCACAAAAAACATAAACTTCTGATAAATTAATATTCTTTTTTTCATAACAAAAAAATAACTACACAGAAAATAACAGTCTCAATACAAAAAATATCTGACTATATAGATATATCCATCAATATAACCAATTATTTATTAAATAAATAATTACATCATTTATATGTATGTTTATTTATTTATATGTATTACTTGAAATATTCTTATAAAATTCCTCACAGGAATTGGAAAAATTGCACTTATCTTATAATATTGCTTTCGATGTTTCTGTGCTCAGCTTGTTTTTTCTGAGATCTAAAACTTATTTGCCACCAATAAAATGTTCCATTTGGTGCCTGCCAAGCATAATGCAAATTCAACTATTTTCTTAATATTCCTGAATGTTATGTTGTTCGTATCAAAGTGATTAAATATTTCTCTCCACCTTGCATCAGTGATGTACAGTGAGTGGTAGATATTGCATATCCATTCTTTCTTTTAATTTGAATTTTAAATCAGCTATTTCTGTAACAACCTTCATAATATATTTTTATCATCTTCTATACTTGTCACATACAAGTAGAAATATTTATTGCCAGTTAATAACAATAGCATTAACTAGTATGAAGTAGTGGAAACAGAAACTTTGTAAAATTGCAAAAATGTTGAAAAGATTATATGTCCAATCCGGGATATGTTCCGGGATAATTTTCATTGCGGGACAAACAACTCAAATCCAGGACAGTTCTGCATAATCCAGGAGAGTGATGCTGATATTTTGAAATTAAACCTAATTAGTATGCGAAAAATTAAATTTGAGAAGTTCTGATTAATTTTCATCAAAATCTTTTGAAATTTTCAGTATTTATTACAGATTTTGTTCTCTAACAGTATAAGTATTTTTTTAATTTTATTTTTTTTGTAACTTTTTGTTTCATTTACAAGATCAGCAAAAACACGATTTTTTTATATGAAGTTTTTAACTATCCAATGAAATAGTCAATATTTTTAGATAGTGACAAGTCTTCTGAACAAAATGAGCCACGAATGAAAGAATTGCCTGAAAATTTCAGCAATTATTGATAAAAACCATAAGTTAGAGTAACATTTTGTTGTTCAAAGTTTTTTATAAAATTACATGAATTCTTTGAAATATTGTAATTTTTATTAATATTTCATATTTATTAATTTGTTCTTAATTCATTTACACAATATTTCACATTACTTTTTATAAATTTTTTTATTTATATAAAAAAATCCTAACATATATGAAAATGGTCTCATCTTGTACATAAACAGCTATAATCTATTTTCTAATTCCTCTAATTGGATCGCTGTTGGTGTATTGTAACTCCAGATCCAATGCCACCTAGCCACGTGCAAAATAGGCTTGGCTGCAATTTCTGAAAAAGGAATGCCTGCTGTAAAACAATTAAAGTGTCACATCCCTTTAAATGGCCTGAGAGTTTTTACATTTCGTTTTTTGTGATTTTCTCCCAAACTGCATTGAAATTAAAACAAAAAATGAATGATTACAATATATTTTAGTTTAATTTAACAGAATTTACTATTATTTTCTTATTATCTACAATATTTTTTCATTTTCACAATTTTATAGCTTATTTAAAGAAAAATTTGATTTTTTTCAAAAATTTCCAAAATGTCATTTACCAAATTGCATAATTGGAATAGGTCTGATAAGTTAGACTATAAAATCGACTGGATGGGATAAAAAATTCAAATTCTATCGAGCCGTTAAATGTAAACAGTGTTTGTTTACATGTAATTTAGAAAAATATTTTCAGCAACAGAAAAAATTTAGGACTTACTGTTAAAAGGGCATATTTTCAATGATTAAACAGAAAAAAACTAATTTGCAAAAGCTTGATTAATAAAATCAGGATTGAATTTTTTTTATATCATTTTTATTATTGTTTTTGTTCAGTGACCATCTATAGACTACAAAGGCACTCAGAATTAAAGCATTCAGTGGCAAATTCCTTCCTCTCTCCATTTAAAGAAAACAAGAATTTCTCCATCAAAGATCAAGTCCATACTTTTTATTGCTGTGGTTATCAATTATCATGAATTTGTCTTGTCAAATCAAATTGTTAATTACAAATATATATAATATATTCAAATATACTTAGTTTCTTTTTTATTCTTTATTTCTTTATTTTTTTATTTGCAAGCAATATTAAAATAATGTAAATCATTTAGAATTCTTGTGTACACTCTATTTGTAAGGAATAATTTATCTAAAATATATGCTTTAAACAGTACAGGTAGGCCTCAATTAGTGTGAATAATGAATTCCATGAATTTCTTGCACTATTCGAATTCGCACTAATCGAAGTGTTAACTATATGTAAAATATGGTAATTGGTTCTTGCTTTGTGAGATTCCAGCCATTAGCCAACCTCATGATGAATAACCATAATACTAACTGTTTAAGAAATATTTATTTTCATAATTTTTACATTGTTGTTCATCATCTAAATTAATAACTTGTCAGGATTGCATCTCAAACCATCATCAAACCAAACATGAAATCGAAACCAAAATAGTGAATCGAAAGCAGAAATTGAGTGCCGCCTGGCCACCAATTCTGGGTCGAGAATTGAGTGGATAGTCCGATTTGCAATTAAGCATTGCAGCTTTATTGAATCAGTAAATTAGTTTCAGATAGAACTAATTAGCTAAGTTAATGAACGAAAAAATTAATTATCAATGCCATACCCTAGATTCCAGTGGAGCTTCGGATGTGGAGCAATATTCTGCTACAGCTTTTCTTGCAGATTCGTAACCTTTACATCAGAATTATAAAAAAAAAAAATTCAAAATTTTAGTAAAATTCTAAAATTAATTATCAATGCCATACCCTAGATTCCAGTGGAGCTTCGGATGTGGAGCAATACTCTGCTACAGCTTTTCTTGCAGATTCGTAACCTTTACAATCAGAATTATAAAAAAAAAAAAAAATTCAAAATTTTAGTAAAATTTGTAAGGTCATCTGGAGAAAAAGTTAAAATTTAACGATTATGTATCATTCCAGAGATTTGCATCAGAATTTATCAAGAGTAAACTTTAAATATGTTAGTTTAAATAAATGCTTAGCATAGAATAAATTCTTTTTTAACTCCATCGATAAATATTTACCATCGAAAAGCACGAAGTATCGTTCCGAATATAGAATCGATAAATCGATTTTGAAACTCGATTTTTAGAAAAATGGTAAAGATCACCTTCAGCCATAGAAAATCGATCGAAGGTTATTAACTTTTTAAACGTAGATGTGATAAACGACTTATTCAAGGTCTCGACATTGCTCTACTTGAATGAAAATGAAGTTAACGTAACTCTAGTAACAAAAAAAAAAAAAATTGCGATTTTATAATGTAAAAAAATTTTTTAAAATATCAATTTAAACGATATTGTATGCGAATATCACGTATCAGTCTTTAAAACTCGTAGCACAGTTGTAAAAAATATTTCTTTTAATTTTTATTAATGAATATTTTATAATTTGACCTCTTTAAATTAATATACATTACGATATTATCTGACCTTTTACGTTTATAATATTAATAAATATTTCCTAATCGTCTCATCACTAACCGAACAGTCGACAAAATTCTTACAAAATGTTTTCTAGATAATAAAAAATCGCATAAATAAAAGTAAATCTTGATGTTTCAGTTATTTATAATCATCAAATATTAATTTTTTAACCATTAAATAATCCTATAAATATGTCTATCATCCGAAACTTATTTATCATCTCACAGTTTTAAATAAGAATCTGCAAAACTCTTCGTGTCAAGGAAAATTAATTATAGTTTTTCAGAAGTGTTTTCTTAATAAAAATTAATATTCGAATGAAAAAATATTCTAGTTTATGATGTAAAAAACTATAATGAACATCCTGTGCCTGTGGAGCAAGATGATGAGTTTCCTGAGGCGATTGAGGTTAATAATGAAGGTGTTAGTTGTATATAACATGAAGCAAAGTTGAAGAGGAATAAATTTTAACGAACTAACAAACTTAATTGGGTTAAATTTATGATATTTTTTTATGTGTATTGTTAATTTTTACCTGTGGTAGGTCCGTAACCATTATACTTCATCGAATTTACGCTATCTACAACAGCTTTGGTGATTTCTTCGCATGGGATCAAGTTGCCGAAAACAGTCGGATCACCTGATTTAAATAAATTAATATTATATTTTTCATTTAAAAATAAAGTGGAATAATTAAAATTTTATACGTAATCGTTATAAATACTCACCTAAAGATAGTGCTATCATGCTTTTTTCGGGATTTGGTTCTAGTTTTAATAAATCGAAGAGTGAACGAATTGGATTGACAGTTTTAAAAGCAATTTTGGATGAAGTGACATTCCAGTTGTTCCTTGTTTTCATTTTAACGTCGTAGATAGAGATCTAATAAACAAAAATGGTAAAAAATAACATTAACTAAAGGTAAAAATCAACGTAAAGACGACTAATTTTAAAGTGTGCTATCGTCATAAAGCCATTTTTGTGCGGTCAAAATAAGGTTATGACCAATATTGATCACACGCGTTGAGATTTTTTCGAAATTTTTGATACAGTCGTGCGAATGTTAAGGACTTATGACCTATTTTAAGAAGAAAATTCTATCAAAATATATTTTCAACGTATAAAAATAAGTTTTGAAGATCGTTCGCTACAAGAAAAAAGTATTTTTATTTTTTTATTTTTTTTTAAGTAGATGACGACGTCGTTAAAAGTAATTTTCATCAGAATCCATCTTTCGATAAATTTGAACTTTGCATGTTCCGATAAAGTTTAAAGTTCATGCTAGCAGAATACAGACACCACTTAAATAAATATTGATCTTTAAATTATTAGCAAAATTTCATTAAATTCGATTATTATTAATTATGCAAGTTATGCGCGTGTTTCCGTAAATTACGCAAAATCCGAATAATTAAATATAAACTTTAAGTTAATTAATTTTAATTAAGAAAAAAATTGATCAATTTTTTATTCTCGGGAAAAATTTATTTGCTTTATTTTAAATTAAATTTGAAAAAAAAAAAAATTGAATTTTTTTATTCACTATGTTCATTTAGATGCGTTAAAGAAATATTAACATACAAATTAACACGAAAAATAAAGGCATAAATAAAAATTCAAGAAGAAAAATCAGCAAAAAATTAATAAAAATCAGCAACATATTAAAAAAATCAACAACAAAAAGTAATAATAGCAAAATCAAAAAATAAAAACAAAATTAAAGAAAAAACTAATAAAATAATTTAAATAATTAAAGCAAAAAATAATTAAAATCAACAACTAAAAGCAACAATAGCAAAATCAAATCAATAAAAGCAAAATTAAAGAGAAAAATGAAAGAAAATTAAAAAAGTAATTTAAATAACTAAAGCACAAAATAACAAAATTATGCACAAAAGACACTTTAAAACACTAAAATTAATATATACATAAATATTTTCTATACTAATCGATACAAGAAAGAAAGTTTTTCATTCTCAAATTATCGAAACGGTATATTATCATCATAATTTATATTAAATAATTAATCAAAGACTTACTCTTTACTAAAAAAAAAAATAAGTATATGTGTTCACTGGATGAATTTTTACGAGAAACAGTTAGCGAAAGTTGAAAATCTTCCTATTTATGTATTGCCTACTGAGATGACCTCTGACCTTCTATTCGTTAACATTCTCTCATTGCTGCTCTCGTTTCTTATCTTATAGTTCCCCCATGGCAGAATGAGCATGCGCACTACGGGGCGAATCATATGACCAGAATTTAGAAAAGTCGGTGATATTTTATATTTTCTTAATTAACGAAAGAGAATTTTAAATTATTAATTACGAAAACGAAAATGAATTAAATGGTTATTGACGCATCTGACTATGTCATCATAAGGTCATCATGATAATCGAAAACACTAAGAGCAATAATAAGTTGTTACATGTTCTTAATATTTGTAATCAGTGTGAAGTAAAACGAAAAAAATTTCATAATAAATTATTTATTTATTCTATTATTTTAACGATTATTTACTTATTTAATCAATTAATATGATTTTTTTTAATTTTTTCTACAAATAATTCATGTAATCTAAAATAAAAAAAAAATTTCAGATTAATTTTTTCTTTTTTAATTTATTTGCACTTTAAATGTTTTCCTTAGATTATAATTCAATCTTCATTTTTTAACGTTATTTTTTATATTTTAAAATTTTGTTTTATATTTTTTTTCTTATTTTTTTTTAATTTTCTCTGTAGTTTTTTTATCTTATGTTTAAATTTTCTTTATTTTTTAAATTTTCCATTTATTACTTTTTCTTTAAATTTTTCTTTTATTTTTACTTTAATTTTGATTTTATTACTTTTTCTTTAAGTTTTTCTTTATTTTCTTTCATTTTTTTTTATTTAATTTTGCTTTTATTAATTTTCTTTAATTTTTTCTTTATTGTCTTTCATTTTTTTTTTATTAATTTTGCTCTTATCATTTTTTCTTTCTTTTCCTTTTCTTTTTCTCTTATATTTTCCCTTTAATTTTACTTTTTGCTTTTATTTTTCAATTTTACTTTTATTACTTTTTCACTCATTTTCTCTTTAATTTTGCTTTTTTTATTTCATTTTTTAAATTTTAATTTTTTATTTAAAACATCTTTTCATTTTTTACTTTTCAATATTTAGTTATTTTTCCAAAATTTAATTTTACAGCATTTTTTTAAATTAAAACCTTAAATTTATTAATTCGTATCACCTATCTTAAATTTATAAATTTTATCACTAATATTATCAAAATAATAAAAAAAAAAACATAAAATAATCATATTTTATGCATCTTTAAACTTTATTTCTCTTGAATTTTATTTATTTAATTGATAAATAATAAACATTTAAATTTTTTCTTTATAAATTATTACGAAGGTGATATTGACGTATAAGAATTATCACATTCGATATTTCATATCTTTAAAAATAAAATTAATAATAATAATAATAATGAGAAGGGGACAAGAAACGAAAAATGAAGAGATAAAAGTTCTTTTGGGTGAAGCGCGTGACATCTTGTGCTCTTAAATCAATCATTCAAGATTTAATGTTTACTAAATGATAAATTTATATTACGTCATTACAAATGTTATTTCGTCTTCATCGAGTGAACTATTAATTGAAATTCTTTTTGCAATCAGGATATAACAATTGCAAACACCGACCCATTAATATAAGTATTGCTTGTGTTTTTCTGACAAATATTTTCAAGGTTTTAATCTATTAGATCTATTATTTTACAAAAATTATGATAAATTATTAATTTCGTATAAATATATATGTGGATTAAGAGATTAAGAACTGATAAAATCAGGATAGAATATAAAATTTGTGCGTTAATAATTAAAAAAATATTTAAAGAAGTATTTAAAAAATATAATGTTGATATACAAAAATTTATATAAAATTTTTTATATATTATATATATTACACCTAATGTATTCTATACAATATATACCGAGTGTCTCAGACCGCCCGTATACCATTTGCAGTGTCCGGATGGCCGCGTGATAACGCATCGACGCGTCGCGCCACGCCGACGCGTTACTATGCGAACTCGCCGCTACTTTTCATAAGATCCGGATTGCATCTTATGAAAAGTAATGGCGGGTTGGCGTAGTAACGCGCCGATGCGTTACCACGCGGCCAACCGGACACTCCAAATGGACGTACGGGCGGTCTACATGATATAAAGTGTCATAAATATTCACAAAATCAATTCGTGTGTGTGTAACCAATATTGAGTTGAACTAGCACATGTTTTAAAACATGGATTGTATCTGTTGATTATCTTATAGATAAAATATGCACACTGTTCTTCCGTGCCTCAAAAACTAACAGTTTATATTGTTAAGTCTCTGAAAGATTTCGATTTACGTTTTCCTTTAATGTATTTTGTTTAATAAAATTAACTTATGCCTGATCAGTATCAGTGATTGATCTCAATTCATTAATTAAAACTAACGACACGACTGATGTACTGTATATTAAACGTATTTATAAAATTAATTTATTTGATATTTAAAAGCTGTCTGCGAAAATGCGAATCTATAAGTTTGATTATTGAATGAAAGAAATGGAGGATTACTGAAAAAATTCAAGCCTGCTATTAATCATTTTCTGTAGCCTCGTAGGATACGAATCTTGTTTACAAGGAATTCAGAGATTAAAAAAAAAATCTCTATTAATTTTTCGCTAATCTTTATTAAAGAGAATATTCTATGATTATATCGCAATGACAAGCATTTTCTATAATAATATTTAATTTTAATTAAATTAAGTATAGAATATAAAATTGTTTATAAAACTTTTCCAAGTAAAGATTTCGATGATAAATTATTTTTAATAAACGAGTTTTCGTAATTAAAAGATTAAAAATAATTTTTCAGCAAATCTTTGAATTAGAATTCCATTAACATATTAAATGATAACGGAATTTTAATTAAAGATTTACTGAATGGAATTTTAATTCAAAGATTTCATTTAACGAAGAATCATGATTTAATTTCATCGTTTTCATGCTTGAAATTATAATTTTTCTTTAATAACTTTTATAAATTTTTTTATTTTAAATACAGTGAATTAGAGATGAGTCGAATTCCTAGGGACTTACTAATCCAAGTTCGATTCATCGAATATTTTAATAGGAGTACTGAATATCGGATATTATCCACTCGTATAAATTAGCGGAAATATCTAGTATATTTCCGCCGATTTAAATAGGCAAAAATCTTGGATTTAATCTTATAATATTGGAATAATATTCAAAAAATTCCTATGAACTCGTATACGAAAATATTAGATGGCGGCCATTATTAAAGCTCTGTATATAGAAAATACCGCAAACTAGCATCGTTTGCTTACTCGCCGCCATTTTTGTCCTTCCTGATTTCAGTGGAAATTGAATCTACACGTTAAAACGTGATTGCTTTACTTTTGGTATTGGTTGGAAAAACAAAATGAAATGGAAATCAATGGGATAATCAAATCGTCCAAATGCTTTGATTTAATCATATGCACACTTTTTTTTTTGTAAGAATATAAAAGAAAATTAAAACACTCAGAAGTAGAGAAATATAATAAATATTTTAGCAATAGTTTCTACAAAGAAAATTTATTTTAATTTCTGAAATTATTTTTATCTTCTATCAATATTTTAAGTATAAAAATTCAAAATAAAATGCTATATCAAGAATATTATATTTTGACTATATTTTGAGATATTCAAATTCAATATATAAAAATCCAAATTACTATTATTTCTTGTATATTTTATTCAAAGATTGAACTGATTTAAAACACAAAGGTTAAAATTCTTGAAAAATCATTAATACAAAATTCAAAATATGCATTATAAAGCTACCTTCTAGATGAACAAAATTTGGTGTAGTCTATGATGAACAAATACCATTGTGAAACTTTCTAAAGCTATTTTTCCAAAGTAAAATTTATGTCAATTGAATAATATTTATTCCCAGAAACTTGTGATGAATTTTACATAATTGCATTATGTAAAATACATAGGATAATCCATATCTGAATTTTTGCATTAGGTAGAGGAGCCTATTTTATAATAAAATAGAGATCAATTGAAAGTTTATTCCCACAAACTTATTAAATTGTGATGAATTTTACATAATTGAATTATGATATAGTGTAATCCATATCTGAATTTTTGCTTTAAGTAGAAGAGACTATTTTATAATAATATATATTTACATTGAATTAATTTTATATTATTTGTTTTTGTTAACTTAATAAATTATTTTATCTTAAATTTAACGTTTATAATTAAACATTTAAAAAATATTTTTTCCCTGTTCTCAAAATATAAATTTAAATCCATGGGTAAAATCAAATTTTTCTTTCTTAATTTGTAAAAGTTATCTAATAAAATAGGAAAAAAGACATAATTATTAAAAATTTTATTAATTACTAATCACAGGAGGGCAAGCTTCTGCTTTTCACGGAATCCGAGATTTTTGCGTATTTTTAGTCATGTTACTAATAGATAATCGATATATAAATCAATCGCGAAAACGGAACCGATAAGTAGCTATATGAAATAGTACTTATCACAACGAAGTATCGATACCTATGCATGACGCCATCTTGAAAGGGGCAGTATCTTGCGCGACACTTCCTGGCGTATTTTTGGCTTTTAAAACAAGGTGCAAAACCATAGCAGGTTTTCGTCATTACGATGATGGTCACGTGACGTTTTATTTCTCGTTCAATATGGCAGCGGTATATGGTTCATTTACCAATTCCGAGGTAAATTTTTCGAAATATCTTCTAATCGGTGCCGCTTTCGTCCATGGTTCTATTATAATTTTTGATGAGATCTATCGAATGGTATCACATTTGGCAATTCCGTGAAAAGAAGAATCCAGCCCACAGGAGGTAACTACTATTCTTTATGAGTATATATAATTCTGATTTGATCTTGACTATAATTCATTTTTATTATATGAATTAATTTTAGTCAAAATAATTAGAACCCAAAACTCTAACAGGTGTCTAGAAAATTTAATAAAATAAAGCTACTTTCTTTATTCTATCAACAAATAAAATCTCCCTTATTATGGCTCCCAAAAAAGTTAAAAGTGTTAGTGAAGGTGGTGTTAAACATGCTTTTATTTCCTTTCTGTATTATTTCCACGATATTACTGTTATATATTTATTTCCTTTCTGTATTATTTCCACACATAAAGCCATAACAAGTGAAAGTAGTGTTAAACAAGCTTTCTTCTAATATTACTGTTATGTGGTGGTGTTAAACATGCTTTCTTCTAATATTACTGTTATATTTATTTAATGCTTTCTTCTAATATTACTGTTATAAATATTTCCTTTCTGTATTATTTTTCTAATATTACTGTTATATTTATATCCTTTTAGTATTATTTCCACACATCTTTCTTCTAATATTACTGTTATATTTATTTCCTTTCTGTATTAATTCACCACAAGCCATAACATGTTAAAAATTTTTTCTAGGACAAAAAACAGTATTTGGTTTGCAATAATTGCAATGGGAAAAATTGATTCGGATTACGAACTTTTCGAATCACAAACAAGGTCAAGGAACGGATTGTGTTCATGAACCGAGGTATCACTGTACTTTATATCCAGAACTTTATTTTGCCACGGCTCGATCTGTCACCTGGTGGATATTTTTGGCGTTCTTTCAAGAGTGATCCTAGTTCGTTGGGGTGATATTTACATTTCAAAATGAAATATAGAAATCGTAAACATCGGTGGCCGTCCCATAATGCTCTTTTGTTCCATAATGCTCATTAAGAGCAGGAAAAGGAATAAGTTTGTCTGTTTTCCCGAAAGAAAAGAAATTAAGATATTTGTGGAAGATTAACTTAAAAATATGAAAAGATGTAATCAATAATTTTCTTGTTTATTGCAACTATTTCAAATCGTCTGACTTTGTTTTAAATGCTAAGCGAAAACAGATTTTCATTTATTTTAATTTAAATACGTGATATTTGATATTCAGATCTGATTAAAGCTATTATTGATTATTACTTTATAATATGGCTTCAATAGTTCTATAAAATAAGGTTTAAAAAATGTGGTCCAATCTTTAAATATGCCAGTATGAAAGGATGATAAACAAACCAGTGAAAAGAACCGATCTGCAACTTTACGCAAAGAACGATGTAGAAATAGATTGCACAAAATATCTTTGACATTAGGTATACAGTTTTTTATGCAATATATAAAATACTATTTTATAGATTATTCAAACAAGTACAACTGCAGGAACACATTGTGATATAAATGTATTTCCACTTTTTTTAATATTTATAACATGATGTGATGATTTCAAAGAACTGGTCTGCAAACATAATGCTTCTATATTCCAAGATTTTTCATTCTCTCGTTTCTCATTTTTAACTACACGATATAATATGCTTGGCTTTCAGTACTACCTCTCCTATAAAACATCGCTTGTTAGACAATTCATACGTATTTACGAATTGAAAAATTTCACTTAAGATTATAACCATTCTCGCACTAATAATAGTTATAGAAAAACAATAATCAGCAGTATAATTCTATACCGTTGCTGTACATATACCATGACAAATACGAGGATCATCCTTACCGCCACCATTTTGAAACACTACAGCGCCATCTATAGGTCGTGGTAAAACTCAATAGTTTTACACTTTGTTTTAAACGCCAAAAACCCCGGGAATTGTTCTTACGATTACGCGGGTTATGATTTTATGTTGAAATCCATATTTGCATCAAGATGTATAATTACAACATCTTGACAGTGTTCTTGCCAAGGAGTTTGAACATAATTCTTGAGACACCTTCGAGATGTATTACAGTAAACTCCCGTATAACGAGCTCTCCTATAACACCAATTCATATAACGAAATCGCTCTTCCTATAGCACGAATTCGAGTAATTATACATCTTGAAAGTGTCGCGCAAGACACTGTTCCTTTCAAGATGGCGTCGCGCACAGGTATCGATATTTCGTTCTGATAAGTACTTTTTCATATAACTACTTATCGGCTCCGTTATCGCGATTGATTTATATTCCGATTTACTACGAGTAATATAACTAAAAATATTATGCAAAATCTCGGATTACATGAAAAGCAGAATCTTGCCGGTAAATGGATATATCCTTTTCAAAAATATCCGTTCTGGATTTGGATAAAAATAATCTAAATCAAGATTATTTTCAACTTCCGATTCGGAGCTACTGTAGTCCGCCATATTGTTTTTCTGGATAATCTGCAAAATAAATTTTAAGCCGCCCAAAATCGGCTGATTAAGTTAGTCGGCAGTTTATCCTAGAGATTTGACTTCGTGCAACGCAACGAGCTAAATCTGCAGATTAAAGCCTAGAACACACCGCGACTTTTCTGCGCAGAATAGCAGAAAGAGAGGCAAAAGCGGAAAGAAATTTATGCATATCTAGGCAGAAACAAGGCAGAAAACTGATATTAGCTCAGCTCAATTTTCTCATTCTGCTCGAGGTTTTTGCCTAACTACAACCAATCGTAGCATTGTTTTCATATGATGTCATATACAGGGGCGGACTGGCCATAAGGGTATTCTGGCAAATGCCAGAAGGGCCGGTGCAGTCTTAACAATATGGGCTGGCAGCCGACCAACCGATATTTTATGTCACGCATCGCACTTTCAATATAATGTATATTTGTTGCAGATTCATTTTTATTCAAATTTATCAATATTTTAGTGTTTCCACATAAATAAAGACTCGTACTTTAGATAATTAGGTAATTATTTTTATTTTGTCGTTAAAATTTGTTTTGTAAAAATTACTATATATTTATAGTTTATTTAATATATATTATAGATATATCGCCGCAAGGATATTGATATAAAAATAAAATAAAGGAGTATTACAAAAAATTATTTAATGTTTTGAAATACTCTTGTATTTATTTATTTTTCTATGTCCTTGCGACCAATTGTCCTAATACCAACTCTAACTAACTGGGCCGCTGTCAGGATAATGCCAGAACCGAAAATATGTCCCATCCGCCCTGGTCATATACGTTTAAATACAACTTTTTCCGAAATAATGAGATCCAATTAAGATATTTCGTTGTCTTAAGATAAAAAAACTCACCCTGTATATTGCAATTGCATAAATTACTTGATATAATATCCAAGATGGAAGATTAATGCTATTTGAGCACCCTCATTAGGTTGCAGTGACCACATGACATGTAAGCTGGCTGACATCATTGGATTACTACGATCCTGTCTTTGGTAACTGAGCAGTCTCATTAGTTCATAATGGCCACGTGATTGTTGCACCTGACCATTATAACCCAATGAGACTGCTCAGTTACTAAATTAATGGCGAATATCGAGTACTATGATGTATATTACTTCGTTAAATTATTGAACTTCAGATTTCATATTAAAAGATTTTTAAAGTTCTTTTTTAATATCTCTCTAATTTTCTTTTGATTGTAGCTTACATTACCTTAATTAGCCGTAATATGTTTAAGTTAAATTTTAATTAGGCTTAGTGACCACTTGGTGGTGTGCTATTAGAGATATCTTTTTAAGTAAAACAAATTTATCGAATTTTATGTGTGAAAAAGGGGTAAAATGGTATTATTGACAAGGGGCCAGACTTTCCCAAATTTTAATTTACTGGATCAAGATTTCTGTAAAAAAGAAGTAAGGAGAAATCTGAAGGAAATGTGGAACATGATTTTGAAGTCGGACAAATTCGGACAATCAATTCTTGAATTTTTAGTGGTAAAGATTCAACAATATATTCTTGAATTTTTGGGGGTCGAAAGATCACAATTATGTTAATTAATTCGGATTGGGTTCGAAGATCACAATTATATTAATTAATTCGGATTGGGTTTGAATTAAAGGGGTAATTAAAAATTTATTAAAAAATATTGAACTTGGGTTCGAATTAAAGGGGTAATTAAAAATTTATAAAAATATCGACATAAAATCAAATTTTTGAAGGGTTAATTAAAAATTTATTAAAACATCAACATAAAATCAAATTTTTGAGAAAATATGACAGATATATGGGAAAATATGATAGAATTTGAGATTTTAACCATTTTTTCTCGATTTACGCAAAAATTACGAAGTTATTAAAAGTTTTAAATTTTGTCTTGGCTACCAACCATTTACGCAAAAATTACGAAGTTATTAAGTTTTAAATTTTGTCTTGGCTATCAAGTCATTGGAGCAGAAAATATGATAGAATTTGAGATTTTAACCATTTTTTCTCGATTTACGAATATATGATAGAATTTGAGATTTTAACCATTTTTTCTCGATTTACGCAAAATTAACTAGAATTTGAGATTTTAACCATTTTTTCTCGATTTACGCAAAAATTACGAAGTTATTAAAAGTTTTAAATTTTGTCTTGGCTACCATCGATTTACGCAAAAATTACGAAGTTATTAAGTTTTAAATTTTGTCTTGGTGACGAAGTCATTGGAGTGGATGACGGTGCGTGCATGTCTTGGTGACCAAGGCATTGGACCGGAAACGGTTAAACATTCCTTAAAGTATGTCCACACATCCTCTGCATTGTATATATTCTCATCCACTTGATCAGATTTTTTTATACACTCTCATATATATATATCTCACTTCTTATGCAGATCCTCCACTTTCATTTGCATCTGTACTTCTTTTGTCCTCCTTACTTTTCTTCATCCTCTCAGTAGATTCATCCTAGATATCACCAAATAGTGAGTGATCTGAGCCTATTTCTGTACCTCTCATCACTCTTGTGTCCATAACTTTCCCTTTCAATCTTTCATCATAGTCAGTCATACTCATGATCTCTCTCACAGCTCTCCCAGGATTATTGATGGGTGGCAGCTAAAGAAAATATTTGAGACAAACAGTCCTTTCTCAGACTTTCAACAGTTGCTTCTCATTGTCATTTATTCTAAGATCATCAGCTCTCTTCAAATTCTACTCATTTTCAACTCTATTCAGATATTTTTCCACAATTATTTACTCAGTGCCATGTTTTGTGTTTAACACATCATTCAGTTCATATCAGAATTTAACTTTTTCATTCTCACTTGTACCATCTATGAGACTGCAGAGAAACACTCTCTGCAGTCCCTATTTCATCTTTACTCATATTATTTTGTCATTCACACACTTGTATTCTAATGTGCACTTTTTCATTCATCAGCAAATCCACATCACTCCTCATTTGTTTATTATCTTTGAATATGGTCTGGGGAAAAGGGTATATCCCCAGACTATATTCCCACAATGTCATTCTCTACACATTCAAATACATATTCCTTTTGAGATGTGTCACTCACACAAAGCACATCCAGTCTATATTTACATATCTCATTCATATGCTGCTGTTCATTTCCTTTCACTTGACTATTCACATTCTACATTACCAATTTCCATTCAAAGTTTATCTCTATTCCCTTTGTCCTTTCTCCAGTCCAGTTTTAAATCCTTGTTTGGCAGTGTGATTTTCTTTTTATTGTACTTTGAAAATCATGAAAATAATTTTACAATGTTGATGATCAGTTAACAGTAGTATACTCTGATGGAGGAATTATCTTCTTGGAAGTCCCAAACAATCCCTGGCACCATTCCACCAGACTCCTAACTCAGGCAATTTTAAGACTGCTAACAGCTTAGAAATATCAGTTGAACACACAAAAGCATGGCTCTAAAGGAAGTTAGTAAAAATAACTTGTTTAATTATCAAACAAAGATCTAAAAATAATAGTAAATTTATTAAACAATAATTCAGATATCAAATAAATCTTAAACTACTAATCTCCACTCTGCGTAACTGTAGTCAATTGACAAGCTCATTAATATTGTAAGCCTAATTTCACGTGATTCACACTACCTCAACTGTATCAAGGTTATCTTAAATAAATGACATATGGTTAGCTTTCACTCAAACTCATTTACATAAATCTGTGAAGAATCAAACTCAAATCTTTTCTTTATATCTACTTATTTTTCTATTATATTTATTTATTAGATGTTTTGTTTGAGTTTAGATTAAAGATTTACTCCTTTCCAAAAAGATTTCAAAATTTCCAAATTAATGATAAGAAATGCAATGGTTTAACCTTTTGATGATGCATGTCTTGATGCCAATCAGTCTCAAAACATCACTGCCAGATATAGCTCTTCTAATCAAGTTAAAAATTATCTCTTTTTGATGGAATTGAAAAGTATTATATATATAAAATATTACATACTGTAATTGTAAAGATAAATGACATAATTGTTGGTACTTTTCTGTGAGTAGAGAAAATAGAAATTGTCTGATGGATTTGTGTAAATGCATGTGAGCCTACAATGTAAGTTGCTCATAAGGAGAGTTCTGATCTTGACTGAGTTTGAGGTGAGTGGAAATGAAGTGATGAATTAGGTTTAGCAATATTGCTGAGTTTTAGTAGTTTAATTATTTTAAGGTTTTGTTTTTGGGTTATTGTTTAATAAATTTGTTTTTGTTTTTTGGATTTTGTTTAGTAATTAAAACAAGTTATTTTATTAACTTTTTTTACTTTATTATTGCTATAGTGAAGCTTGCTAACACTTTTGTAAGTGTATTTTGTGGAATAAATAAACTATTTTGTATTATTTAATTTATTTGTTTGATAATTATTCTATTTCTAGTTAAATATACTAACATATTTTTGTTGTTGTGATTTTTAATATGTATTCATGATTTTCTTTAGCAACAATGAAGTTTAGTTTATTGTCAGTTATAGTGTTTCAATAATTATTGTTTTGGAAATTAGTTTTCTGCTAGAAATCCTGACCATAAAGATTCTGGAAATTTTTCAGAGTTGCTCGGTATTATTGGTTTATTGATATTAGCAACTTTGCAAATCTATCAGATAATTTTTGTTTCTGCTCACAGATTTTACTGATAATCAAATCATTCAAAACAATTATTATAATGTTTACAACTCCATTTGAAAAAGAGAAATTTTTAACTCTATACTGAGATCTGAGTTAAACAATGATTTTATGCAAATTAGATGTATAGATGTACAACAAAAATTTAAAGATATTAAATGGGACATAATAAAAAGAAGATATGAAATCAGCAAAATTTGTGAAAACAATAGTGTATTTCATATGTTTGCTTGCTACTATTTTACTTGATTTAATTTTATAGCTTTAACTTTATTTTACTTGTAGCTTTAAATGCAGTATTGACCAAGTATGTGAGAAGACTTAAGAATTGTTAAACATGATTAATTAAAAGGAAATAATTTTTTGAAAAGATTAACATGATTATTTGTTATTTAAACATTGTTTATACATTATTATAACATATGTCAATTAACATTTCTAATAATAATAATAATAATAATAATTGAATATTTTATAAAAATTAAAGATTATGTATATACTATACAGTATACATAGAGTTTGTACATTTATTTTAGTAATTGATAATTTTTTGTTAATTGTTAGGTACATTAATCTGATTCTGCTCAGCTTTAAATGCAGTAATATATTTGGATATCAGACATTCTCTGATATTTTTGTTTTAATCTTATATCTGACTACACTGTATAAATTATATTGTTCTCTTATTTCTGTTAAAATATTTATTTATTTATTTATAAACTTAGTTACATGTTTTGAGATATTTATCTATTCTGTTTATAAAATGAAAAGAATTTTCAAATGCACTTCTTGGTTAATTGTTTTGATTTTTATATTTTCCTTGAGTATTTTCTTGATCAAAAACATCTCCTGTTTGAAACTATATTGTTTCAGATAGCCGATGAAAGTTAAATTTATAAACAGGACCAGCTCTAGGTTTTCTGTGATCTTAATAAAACAAACTCTTTGCAGCCTTATGAATTTTTTCTCAATTTCTTGGCCAAAATGCTAATTCAGGAAAATAATTCTTTTGTTGGTGCTTATAGCATCAGCAGAGGAAACACATTCCTAAAAGAAGACTAATAAGAGATGATTAAATAAAATAATTATACATTAAAAAAATTACTTGAAAAAATTTTTAAAAAATTTTAATTTATATACTGTATTTCTTCAATTGTGAAATATACCATTATTTATTTACTCACATAATTTCACCTATTTTTCCTTTATAGCTGGAAATATTTGAAATTATTTGAGGAAACATGGAATAAAAATAGTATAAAAAACTGATAAGGCCAAGTTTCTTTAAAATATCAACAGTATGAAGAAACATGAAAAGGTTTATATTCCAACTTCTGAAATCAAAATAAATTATGAATAAAGGTTGTAATTTTTAGCATTTTGAGCATCTACTGATTTTACATTTAGCATTTTAGAACATTTTATAGGAAAGTTTTTTTTTTGTTAATACAAATACCTAGATTATACAATATTATGATTATTGCATTAAATAATTTAAATTCCAGAAATATAATGAAAGAAATTAATAAAAAAGCAAAAATTCAATAATTTTAACTAATGTAAAATGAAATTTATGTACCACTAAACTAAAACAGTCTTTGTAGTTGAGATCACGCCTAAATTTTTATTTAGTAGCTAATGTTTTTGGTAATTTATACCATCTCCAGGCTACAAAGATTCAAACAAGTTTGAACATTTAGCTGTGTGCTTATAGCAACAAAATGTTGCTATGGTGATTTATTCTCAATCCACTCTTTTAAATAGGATTAATTCACTTCTATAGAAAAAAAACATATAACATATACAATAAACATTAACTTACATAGATCGCTTAGACATATATCTTTGCACAAAGTATACTCCAGTGTATGTTATAAAAATGTTATAATCCCTACTTTTCATTCTCAATTATCATTGTGCTTTATTTAGTAGTAAGTTGAAGAATATAAGCAGTAAGTTGTTTATACTCTTTAACTTACCACTAAAAAAAAAAGACTTAAATTAATAAAGAAACAAGGCATTTATGTTTCAATCATCATTAATAAATAGATCTACAATAAAACTACAAAAATAAAATTATACATATAGAATGAGATCTTTGTCCCAACAAGATTCAATTTGTTTCAATTACCATTCAAAATAATTGCTTTTAAAAATTAGGTTAGTTAAATTCTAACATTACAGAGTAAACAAAAAATTACTAAAAGATTATTAATAATCTTTAACAATGATAACAGCACTATTAGCAGCTGAGAAAACACCTTTAATAACATATGATTAAATTAAAACAAACGTTTTTGGCTCTTTACAGCCATCTTCAGGTTTTTCACTACATATACAAAAATAATCGTTCTAGAACGCTAGCTATTCTAAAAGAGTTCTTTGTTCTAATTACCTTCTTTTTAAACTATAAATAGAAAAATAAAGCTTCATACAAACATCCTAATTTTAACAATTATTTTTTACACGTTTAATATTAGTCCCTCAGATGTATACATAAATAATACCTCACGCAGATGCACATATGTTAATCTTTCATTCTAACTGCATATTTCCATGCTTTCGATATACTTACCACTTTTTCATTTATTAAGTTCTCATTATCTTGCCTTTTTACTATCTCTAATGAAATATTAATTATACAGTTAGAATGAAAGATTAACATATGTGCATCTGCATGAGGTATGATTTATGTATACATCTGAAGGACTAATACTAAACGTGTAAAAAATAATTGTTTAAGGTTAGGATGTTTGTATGTAGCTTTATTTTTCTATTTATAGTTTAAAAAGACGGTAATTAGAACAAAGAATTCTTTTAGAATAGCTAGCGTTCTAGAACGATTATTTTTGTATATGTAGTGAAAAACCTGAAGATGGCTGTAAAGAGCCGAAAACGTTTGTTTTAATTTAATTATATGTTATTAAAGGTGTTTTCTCAGCTGCTAATAGTGCTGTTATCATTGTTAAAGATTGTGAAAGAGTTTAAGCAGTTTTTTGGTTCAATAATAAATATAGATTATTAATAATAAAATAAGTATAAACTGAAAAATTATATATCATCTAAGTGTATAATATTTATAACTTATTATTCCAAATATCAGAAAAAGACATATATATATATATATATGTTATTAAAGTCCTAAAGTGTGTAGTCTAACTTGTGAAATTAACATAAAAGAATCAGAAATTTTAACAATATTTAGTACATCAAAAATCTAAAATCTCTGATGCACTTACTATTGTTCAAATCTTTCTTATCTAGTTTGAGATGTTATGTCTGTTTTTATATTGTATTAGAAAAAATAGATAATATTATAAACTATTGATAGTTAGGTTGTCAGAATAGTAAATGCTAGATTGAAAGTTTTGGTAAATTTGAAAAGTATGCTAAAAATGAGAATCTGTTAAGGAATACTATGCTAGCTGTGTGTGGTCCTGATATTTTTGTATGGATGTCAGTTCTGGATTTGTAAAAGGCACAAAAAGCATTTGAGTGCAGTGGAGATGTGATACTTAATGGATATAGCTGGAATGATATAAATAAGATTATTTCAAATGATTAAATATGAAACTAATTGAAATGGAAAAGAGTGTGGTTGATGCAGTAAGTAAGTTATTTTTAAGGTGGTTAGGCCATGTGAAGTGAATGAGTGAAGAGCAATGAAATGATTGTATGCTGGCTACATGATAATTATGAAAGGAGACCTAGGAAAGAATAGAGAAAGCAAGTGGATGAGTAACTGAAGATTTATGATTTAAGAATATGAATAAGAAGCATACAGAAATGAAAAAAAGGCGACTGTAAGAGTTGTTGATATATTCTGTAGTGGCAGGATTATATGCTGTGCAATGGTGTGTGTGTTTGTTTTTTTCTTTTTGCCTCTTTGAGTAACCCATTTTTCCAAAAGGATTTGGTTGGTTGCAAAATTATGATTTGGCGAAAGATTTTCTATTTTATTTAATGGCTTTGATTATATGTCTGTATAAAATATTTAATACTAGCTATAGTAATTAATATATAATAAATCTGCCTTAGAATATATTGCATTAATTTAGATTTAATTTTATATATTGTGATTTAATTCATTAGTTGACTGTTATCTGACTACAATATATTGCATATATCTCATATTTGTCAGTCAGAATTGTTTTTTATTTTTGTTTAAAATAATGAATTTTTTGTTTATAATTAAAATATAAATTAGATTTGAAAAACTAATATACTATTAAAGATCTTTAAATATTTTATAGAATTCAATCTTAGAACCACACGAATTGCTGTATTTTGCTGATATATGTGCTGGACCTGGTGGTTTCTCTGAATACATTTTATGGAGAAAAAAGTGGGAAGCAAAAGGTTTTGGATTTACACTGAAAGGACCTAATGATTTTAAATTAGAAGAATTCTTTGCTGGACCACCTGAAAGTTTTGAACCTCATTATGGTAATAGTTAATATACAGGTAGTTCTTGGATTATGACTTTATTTTCAAATATGAAGTATCAAAAAAATTAAAAATATGAATCTTAATTGCAATAAATAAATGCTTAATATTCATATAAAGGCATTTCAAACCACATACAGAGCTTTACAATACAACTGGGTTTGTAGCAAAAATTCTGTAAATTGCTACAAAATTGGAAAAATTAAAATGGTGATCAAAAAGTAGAAGTAACCATTTTCAGGTTTTATTGGCATATTATGCAAATAATTTTCATTCCATTTTTATTTTAGACAGTAGTTTATGTGAATTAAAGCTCATTTACTTATGTGTCAATACTATTACCATATATACTCATGTATAAGCCAAGGTTTTTTTTCTCAGAAAAAATTTCTGAAGTAGGGGGAGTTGGCTTATATACGGATAAAAAAAAATTTAACTTTTTTTGGCTGGAGAAATTGAAGTAATAAGCAAAACCCTAACTTACTGAATGCCTCCTGAAGACCAGGAAGGAAATTTTGCAATAATTCATTTAATACAATAGCACGTAAAATTTTATCTTATCCCAATGCGATCGAGCATATTGCGCCGCCTACTCCAATCTGCATCTATATACTGTAATCAGATAGGCGACACCACGCTGCATGATACGACGCAATGTGAAAACTCTCGAATCAAGAATCTTATTTAGAATTCATATTTGGGTGAAAAATAGATTTATTTTTTATTATTATTAACCTCATACTAGGGACATGAGATAAGTATCGCATTTCTGGTAATGTATGTTTAATTTGGATACGTGTTTTTAAACTGGCATATCTTAATTTCAGTGTGTCCTATCTACTTCCAACAAAATTCTTTTAATTCCTACAAATCTCGTCTTTTAAACAATGTGAAAACTATCCCGCTATATTTATTCTTTAATTTTTTGTTTTTAATTATGTAATTTGATATCGCACATATGCAAATTTGACAACAATTTTTAAAAACTATCATTCAAACAATTTATCGCTTAATAGACTCGCGCTGACTATATTATTTACTTAACAACACTCCTACTGCAATAAAAATCGCAGTGCCGAGTGTCTGAGAAGGAGGGAGAATTCAGACGTTGCCGTGTTACGGAGGACATTCTAATTGTCAACAAACACATGCTCCTGCTATATGCTTTGTTTAGGGAGCTATATCTTTCAAACTATTATTTTTAATGACACAACAAATGATCAGTTTGAATCGAGCTTTGCATGAAAAACGACCAGAATATGATAAAAGGCAACACAAAGTGATTTTGCTTCATGATAATGCACCATCACACAAAGCAAAACCGGTCCAGGAAACGTTGGAAGCACTTAATTGGGAAATACTTTCACATGCGGCTTACTCACCAGACTTGGCCCCGTCTGATTTTCACTTATTTGCATCGATGGGGAACGGACTTGCTGAACAGCGCTTCACTTCCTACGAAAATGTACGAAAATGGCTTGATAACTGGTTTGCCTCAAAAGAAGAACAGTTTTTCTAGCATGGCATCCATGCATTGCCGGAAAGATGGGAAAAATGTATAATTAATAATAGCCAATACTTTGAATAAAATATTCTTAACCATTATCATACGATGAACGTGTACTTTTTACTAAAAAATTCTGGTTTCATATTTACACACCTGATAGCAAATTGTGTGAAAGTTGAGGGATGCCTATATTAGTTATATTTAAATTGCAGGATTCTGTTTTTCTTTGAAATGTTGTTGAGTTGTGTTTTACTTTCAAAGATGGGAAAAATGTATAACTAATAATAGCCAATACTTTGAATAAAATATTCTTAACCATTATCATACGATGAACGTGTACTTTTTACTAAAAAATTCCGGTTTCATATTTACACACCTGATAGCAAATGTGTGAAAGTTGAGGGATGCCTATATTAGTTATATTTAAATATAACACAAAAATTTAAATAATAATGTAATTTTTGTGTTAGCTGCAATCGAAACAAATAAAGATCAGGTTGTCTCCCGATATTTTGAAATTATATTATAAATAGTAGATTTACTCACATTTACCATTCTGCTTATATTTTTTGTAGAATTCCCACTATTCCAATGATGGATAATAATTTTTCTTATATCTAATGCTCTCTAACATTTTTTCCGACCCATACTGAAAGTTTGGTTGAAATCACCTTAAAATAAACTTCTCCAATTTCAGATCTCTTACATAGTACACTTTAAATGACAATTCTGCCAAATTATGGCTATTTCTTGGACTTTTTCCTCTGTCCCAATACTTTTTTGAGTGTGATTTTCACTTTGAACACAAGATGTGTGGCATTCCTTATTAATTTCATATTATTTTTCTTGAATTTTTTAGATTAAAAACTTTGTTTTAGTTCTATATAGTGACTGTAGTGAAAACAGTATTAATTTCAGTGCATTATTTATTTATTTTTCAATAAATGATTGACAGTTTGTTGTGTCCCAATACTTTTTTGATTGACTGTATCTATCGGGTGCACTTTAGCTGATTTGACTTTAAAAATTGATTATAGCAAACCCATGGTAGTGCACCCCTAATTTGATCATGCTGAGATCGAATATTGATGAGGAAATTACATTTGAGGTCTGGTCTGGTTCTTGAATTAAAGGGCTACAAAGTTGGATCCGCAAAAACAGAATTTTTCTGTTTTAGTAGTTCCTAATTTGGAATGATTAAATAAATATTCTGAGGCCTTTCCCATGAGTATAATGTACTCATGGGGAAAGGCTCCAGAACTTCCCCGTGAAGTAATAAAAAAAATGTTTGAATTTCCCCAAGAGTATGTACTCGTACATTTTTGGCCTACCTGCGATCTGTGGATAATGAGACTTTCCAGGCAGAATGACAGAGATTATAAATAAGAGTAACATTTATAACAGTATTTTCGCCGGTCAGCAATAATACGCGAGTAAGTGCGAAAGTGCATGAAATTCGAATTTGTGGTTACAAATAAATTTTCAAGTATAGTCGAATACGTGAAAAGGGAATCCTTGAATACTAAGAATCATGTATTTTAATACTTAAAATAAATTTAGTTTTTAACTCTAATGAAGATTTAGTGTACAGTGGTACCTTGGTTAACAACAGCCTCGGATAACGATGGCTTTGGTTAACAACGAGTGGTTGAAAGAAAAAAATGTCTTTGTTAACGATCTTGGTTAACGATGAGTTTTTTGAAAGAAAAAAATGTCTTGGTTAACGACACGGCTTTGGTTAACAATGAGTTTTTGAAAGAAAAAATGTCTTGGTTAACGACATAGGCTTTGGTTAACAACTTTAGTTAACGACGCAGGCTTTGGTTAACAACTGATTATGTGAACTTCCAACAAAATAGAGCTCTGTAAAAACAGCTCGTCATCGCATCACGTGATTAATTAGCTCAGTCAATCGTTAGTTTTTTTAATTTTTAGGACATTTTAAATGAGTTTTATCTGTATTTTTAATATTTACTATGGTTGTGTGAAGGAGCCGGAATGAGTTAATCAATTTTCAGTTAAATCCTATGGGGAATCGCACTTTGGATAATGACGGTAATGCTGGAACGGATTACCGTCGTTAATGAAGGTACCACTGTATTTGAAAACACTTCAGTCCTTCGGACTTATCAAGTTTCTATTAACACCATTATATTTAGTCATTGTGTATTTAAAAACTAATGATGAATGATTTCAAATTTACCGAGAAGTGCATGTATATGAATTAGAAACACGATATCTGATAGTAGATAATCATTCACGTAAGTATTTTCCAATTCATATTTTGCTTCTCCTGAAAATTAACAAAAACGGACTGAATGTGTTTTGGGATCACACTCTTCAATTCATGATGTAGTCTGTGAACCAATGAAATGTGAAAAATAAACACGTGTTGTGTAGACTTGAGATTTGTTTGAAAGAAAACTGCTTTTACTTGTGGAGTAATTTATTTTATTATTTGATTAAAATAAAGCTGAAATATTAATTGTACTGGAAAACACCAAGTTTTCCAAATTTGTTCCAGTTAAGCCAAATTTTAAAAATCACTTTGGTTCTTAGTGTTTTGCAAAGCCAGGAGACAAGTTAAACCATTCTTTATAAAATTAAAATATTATTACAAAATTCAAAAGAACTTAAACCAACTTAAAATACTATACATAAACATAAAATTATACTAAAAACAATTTTTCATAATCAAAATTCACTGCTTAAGATGCATTTCGACCTATAATTTGGCCCTCTTCAGTTATATGCAGGAATTTCGTACAGGAATTATTTCAACTTAGTCTTTTGGTAATTGTCAAATTTTTTCTAAAAACTTGTATATTGCCATTCCTTCACTAAAAAAGAACATTAATTATCAAATTATTACTATTTATTACCAAAGAAAAAGGACTGCATATACATTAACATTTCTTTGGTACATGGTTCATTTACCAATTCTGAGATAAATTTTTTGAAATATCTTCTAATCGGTCCCACTTTCGCCTATGATTCTATTATAATTTTTAACCACTTTGATGAGATTTATCGAATGGTATTACATTTAGCAGTTCCGTGAAAAGCCGAATCCAGCCATTTTGTTTTCCTCCCAACAAAATGATATATATCTGTGTCACTAATACATTTTCTAATCATTACTGAATAATTTGGCTATTGAAATCCTATTTGTTTTTAAATTACCAACTAGGTCTCAAATTAAAATAAAACAAAATCTAAACTAGTTTATAGGACCTTTAAAATAAAATTAAAGGTCCTGTAAGCTAGTTTAGATTTTGTTTTCTTCAACTTTTGATTGCATTTATTGGCATTAATAAAAATACTTTTGTTTTTCCAACCAGCAGTTCAAATACTAATAATGATTTTCTTCAGAAATAATTGGAATGGATCTGATTTATTTGTTCCTTATTTGCTTATTAAAATTTCTGATATGTATTCGGTTTATTGTTTCTATAAAATAATTTGTACACATTTCATTTATTATAAAATAAGAATGTTTATTATATGTCTTGTGTTTATCCGTTCAGTTCTGTCCGACTTTGTAGGCAAATGTGCTCTGTTTCTATAAAATAATTTGTACACATTTCATTTATTATAAAATAAGAATGTTTATTATGTGTCTTGTGTTTATCCGTTCAGTTCTGTCCGACTTTGTAGGAAAATGTGCTCTAGCCTGTCCTGTCCAGAACAGCTTCTTTCAGTTGTTAGATGTTCATGCTCGTATCTGCTTTGATATTATATAGCCATTGATTTTCTGCCATCCCTCTTGTGCCATTGACCATTCCTAGCATAATTGATTTTTTCAGAGAATTTGAATGCATTATATTGCCAAAATAAGATAGGTGTAGTTGGTTACTTTTGCCTTCTAGTGAAATTTCTGGTTTTTTAAGATTTAATTCTTCTGTTTTTTGGGCAGTCCATGATATTTGCAGTAACCTTCACTAATACTAAAGTTGTTTGGAGGCATCAATCCTTCGTTTGTCAGCCTTTTTTAAGGTCCAATTTTCACATCCCTATGTCATGATTGGAAAAACGATAGTATTAACTAACTTGCTTTTTGTGTTCAAGCTAATATCTGCATTTCCAGATCTTGTTCAACCCAATCATAGCTGAGCAACCTAAAGCTTTCTTTTATTTAATTTCTGGGATGCAATCATCATATTGATCAATCCTTGATCCTAACTAAAGGAAATCTGGGAGAATCCATTGATGTTGAAAGTCAATTTGTTGTTTGTTCCTGTTGTCATTATTTTAGTTTTCTTTATATTTAAGTGCAACCCCATTTTTTCACTTTCTTGATTTATTAGCAAAGTGAGTTGCGTCAAGTCTTTGGTTTCTGCTAGTGAGATTGTATCATCTGCATATCTCAAGTTGTTAATTCTTCCTCCAATTTTTTACTTCAGTGCTGATTGAGTCAAGATCTAATTTCCTCTTAATCATCTCAGCATACAGAATGAAATAAAAGATGACGAGATATAACCTTGCCTTACTCCTTTACAGATCTTAAACCAATCTGTCTCATCATACACAGTTCTTATTTTTGTTTCATGGTTTCTGATATACAATGATTGTATTAGCTTGATCAAAGGAGATAGAACACCAAGATCAAATAAACCTTCCAGATTTTTTCTTGGTCAACATAGTCAAATGCTTAATGTAGTTGATAAAGCGCACATATAAATTTTCATTATTGATTTGCTTTTTCTATAATCTATATAATGTTTGAAATGTGATCTCTGGTCCCTGTACTTCTTCTGAAACCTGCTTGAACTTCAGACAGTTCTTGATCAGTAATCTTCTTCAGTTGCCTTTTGAATTATTTTTAGAAGTGTTTAGTTTGCATGAAGTATCAGTGCACTAGTGCAACAATTAGAACAGTTTTTAGTCACCATGTTTGGTAGGGGAATAAAGAGCAATCTTTATTTCCATTTTTATTTTATTTGATCTTATTTGATCGCCTCTCTTCTCTTACATCAAGAGAAGAGAGATGTATATAAAATCCTGGTAGAAGATGCACAATCGCACCAGGAATCATTGTATATAGGAGTGAAAAGATCATTGGCCCAAAGGGTGAAAGAGCTTTAAGAAAGACATAGGTCAAACAAGACTAACTACAACCCTAGCCATAGAAGGCCATAACAGAGATTCAAAAATAAAATGGGACGAAGCACAAATCATAAGATCACTAAATGCACCGGCTCAAGCTATAACAGCTGAATCCATAAAGATATTAAAAAGGCAGAAGATGCAAAGTGTACTGAATGAAAAATACTCCCATGGAAATATGCAATTGAGCTAGAAACTGTTTTATAATTGGTGTTTTTAATTTTTATTTATTTTATTATTTTTCATTTTTCCATATAGCCTTAAATACCTGCAAGTAATATTTATTAAATTAGTTACATTATGTATTGTATTCTTTTGCTAATGAATGTAGCCTGATGATGGCCTAATGGTCGAAAATGTTTGTTTCTTTTTATAATATAAAATTTAATTATAGTGTAAAAAATTTATATTCATTCAGATTTAAATTTTATATATTAAATATTTTAAATATGATTTGATTTATTGAACTTTTAAATCAAATTTCTAAAATGTAAGTTTTTAGTAGTATAAAATCCATTAACTAATAAATTTTATATACTTTTCTAGAAATTATTTTAAAGCCAAGAACATAGAATTGGATTTATTCAGAATCAGAATTTTCAAAGTGATGTAATAATTATTGAAGAATTCAACTTAGTAAATGTTATGTTAAATTTATTTAATAAAATAGATTTGAAATAGTATTAAAGCCCATTCTGTTTCTTATAAATGATAAAAAGTCAAAGTACTAAGTGAAATGTTTATTTTCAACAATAACAACAATTTCAGATTAAATATTACTATATTAAATTATAATTGTAGTTTATATAGTTCAACTGAATTTGATTAAACTATTACTGCTTTAGAAAACTTACTTTTTATTATTGTGGCATTTTATATTTGATTTATATTAAAAACTAATTTGTTCTTGTGCCATATTAATTAATTTTTTGGAATTTTTAGATAAATCTTGAAAAATTTGAAAAACATATTCATTAATTATATCAAATCTCTACTCATATTCAAGAAAACTATAATAATAGTTTTAATAAAAATTATAAACTATAATAATTGTTATAATTTATTAGTTCATATTTATAATTCAGAATCTGAAAAACTTATTTGTATTAGTTTTCCAGATAATTATTGAAAAATGTTTTCATCATCAAAAAGCTATTAATAGCTCTTAATTTATGGCAAGATTTTTATCTTTTGGGTCATAAATTGCTTATATAATAAATATAGCAATTTATACTGTATTATAATAAATAATTGTATAGGAAATCAATAAGATTTCCTATACCATTATTTATTATAATATAGTACAACATAATAAAAAAGCTAAAGAAATTGACATATAAACACTACTAATGTACCTAAAGTGTCCAGATGTCTCAGATTATGCAGGACTATCCTGGATTTGAGTTTTATCCTGTATAAAAACTGTGCTGGACTGAGCATGTAACCTTTTTAACATTTTCGCAATGACACAAAGTTACGAATAGTTTCCTCTTCTTCATACTAAATGATGCTTGATTGTAATTAACTGGCAGCAAATGCTTTTTACTTGTAGGTGATGAGTATTGAAGATGATAAAATACTATTGTAGAGGTTGTTACAGAAATATTGTCTGTCCATGAAAGCCAAGGTGGATGAGTCCAAACGCAAAAGGGAGAGTCGCAGTCAGTATAATAACGGGTGGGAATGGTTTTGGTTTCAATAATACTTTTCTTTGCATATTTCTATTATTTGTCATCTTAGTGTTTTCGCTTACCTTTTTCTATTTGTCTTCAGTTATCTTGCATTTGAAAACATCATGTGTGAAGCTGTCATCCCTATTTTGTCACTGGACTCATTCAGTTAGCGTACGTATTCGTACTTGCATCAAAGTTCGTGGCTAAGCTGGACGGACAGTAGCTGATTTAAAATTCAAATTGAAAGAATGAATATATAGTATCTACTACTTATTGTATGCAATAAATTAAGAAATTTAGATGATAATGATTGATCCAAAACAGATTCCTTCAAGTCCAATGCCAACAGTTTTTATGAAAAATGTATCCAATATTTAGAACTTTGTTTATCACAATTTAAACACTTTGATTGTTTAAGTGGACCAATCTTAATATTAATTGGCAAAATGTGCAAAAAGTTTTAAATACATTTCAAAATTTGATAAAATGGAGCCATTCAATTCTGATAAGGAAAAAAGGGAGCTTTTAAATGAGATATCATATGTAAAAAATATCAGTTGTAGAAAGTTATATGAACTGCCTATAACACTATTTTAATAACTAAAGTAGAGCACTATTGGCAGTAGTGACTTCAAAACTATTTTATTTTACAAAAACGAAGTTCTTTCGGCCTATCTACTAGACCATCTTCAGCTAAAACGTTATAGATTATTAAAACTATGCTTATATCTTGCATGAAGGGCTGTTTTTTCTGTGTTATTAATGATATTTATGTTCTATTTCCCAGTATTCTTGTTATGAAATCTATATGTTCCATTAACTTGTTCTTAAAATTTATTAATGTAAATTGTGTTCTATTGTTATAATTTAAAAAATTCTGTTCTGTAACGTTTATAGAACTTTAGAACTTAGTTAAATGTAACGTACTACTGATGAGGGACTTTAATTAGTCCGAAAAGGTTATAGATTATTAAAACTATGCTTATACCTTGCATGAAGAGCTGTTTTTTCTGTGTTATTAATGATATTTAAAGCAAGAGACTTTTGAATTATATGTGTTATTTTCAATGTATAAAAAATTTTTGATCATTACTAAATACAATAATTTGTATATTCTTAAAGAATTAAAAATATTTTATTATAATAAAAGAAAACAGTAAGCTCATTCAGTAAGATAAACTATTTATCAAAAACGTTTTCAGCTATCCATGTAGCCTGCTTCAGTGTTAAAGTACAGAACAGAAACAGTTTCCTCTTCTAATCAAGAGGCAAGCTATATGGATAGCCAAAAACATTTTTGATTAAACAGTTTATCTTATTTAATGAACTTATTGTTTTATTTTGATTTTACAATAAGAAGTCTTATATTTTATTATAAATGTATAAAATACAAATTAAAAAAATCTTTTACAGGTAAATTTAGACAAAGTTCTTCTATGACAACCGATGGAAAATTTTTATATATTCTTAGTGGAGGCACTATATATAAAGTTGGGTCAAGTTATAGTGGAACAGTTAAGGTAATATTTATTTAACTACAGAAAAGAATATAAATTAATAAATAAATTGAATTAAAATAATGCAATTTGTACAGATTATTAATTTACATATTATTTATAAATAAGTTTGTGAATGTCAGTTTTGAATTGCCAGCACATTGACTAGAGAAAAACTAATTACTAAAAGGACTATAATTCAAATAAAAAGAAATAAACAAACTTAGTTCTAAAAAAATATTTGGAAATAAGCCAAATTCAAAAATTAACTTAAAGAATTACTTTATTAATTTCCAAAACACAGTATAAATTATAGGCAGTATTAACAAATTGAATAGGATAATTTAAAATAATTTATGATAGATGTGTTAAATTAAAACTTAACATAGAATAATAAACAATTAATAACAAATAAATATATATATAAATCATTATTTCGATCAATGACAGTTTGTGAGATTCAATATTAGAGATCCTGATTTTATAAGCAAATATAATTTATACCAAAATTCAATTTATGAGGCTTTACCCTTATTTTCAAGAAATTTATAACAAGCAAAAGTTTCAAACTCAAGTAAGACCCTTCTTGATAACATGAAGTAATACATAAAGAATAAAAATATAACAAAGACATTTCACAAGTATTTTTCATAGAACAGTTCCTAACTTTTAAATATTTATTTAAAATTTGAAGGCTGTTTTATTCTGCTAAATTTCAATATAAAACACAGTTGGATTCACATTTGAAATAGGTTTAGTTTTTGCCCATAGAAACAGAATTGAATCTAAATCCTAATCCTCAAAATTTATATGACAGGTCTTAGCTCAGCCATTGGTCTTTCATAATCCAATTTATCTCTCCATTGTCAACTGAATGGTTGCATAATATAGTATTGCAGTACAATCTAAAGTTTTGCATTCATTTCTGGATCTGAGATCCAGATTTTCACAGAAGGATCCCAATTCATTGAACTAAATCCTTCAACTGATGCCCCATCTACTATGAATGAGATTGGCCCATAGTTAGTATTGATATACTTCATCAATTTGATAAGAGATGGGTGAGCAATAGAAGGAGTGAGAATATATGGGTGGGCAATAGAATGGTTAAAGTTATTTTTTGTTAAGCTGCCTTATCTCATATGATATATACTGTATCTAACAGCAGCTACTTTGAGTCCTTCACAGAATGGCCATATGTAGATCCCTTATCTAGATAGATGTAATAAATAAAATATTGCATATATAAAATTCTCTCTGCATGTAGACCCCCAAATACCTTTGCACAGTCCTGGCTACTGCTTTCTAAATATCAGTTATTTGAAGTCTTTGATTTATGATCATCTGATTAATAATGATTTATATTTATGATGATGATTGTTTAATCAGTGGTTCATTTGCTTGAAGATAGTGTGTGGGCTAACTTGAAGTCATTTATCCAGAGAATGTTTTTGCAGCAAATCTTATTTTAATATTTTGTCTTTTTTTTTTTTTTCTTCTGTAAGGTGAGAAATAATGTATTCTTATAATAAAATTGTTTAGAGAAAAGTGATAGATATTTACATGAAAGCAGAATAGCTATGTAGCATTAACAGATGGCATGTTTGTTGTAGTTTTTCTTCAGTTAATGTTTAGATTTTATATGGCTGACTGTTTAATGCACATTATCCTTATTTTTAAGGATTTATTGTAAACAAGAATTATCAGTGGTAACTGTGTGTTTATAAAGTCTCTAATGAAAACTTTTTACTTCTTCCAGATTACTACATTAATTTGCAAACAAGCTTTTAAGCAGAAAAATAACAGTTTTTAATATTATTAAAATATGTACAAAAATGTTTTCAGTGTTTCATCTATCTTCAATATGATGCTTCAGATATTAATAAATATTAATATATTTATTATAATATTTAAATCTCTTTTATAGAAAAGTCATTAGTAACAATAACTTCATAATGTTTGAATCAAATATTATGAAGTTATTGTATTGTATTCTTTTTTAGAAATCCAGGTTTTGTACATTTATGTTTCGATTTGTAAAATTATTGTAACTGAAGAGAGTTTAAACATTAAATTGTTTTTACACAAATTTTAATAATAATAAAAATGCATTTATAGATGTTACTTTTCCAGTTTTCACTCATTGACCTATACCTATACTCATTACCTATATATTGCCATGTTTACCTTATAAACAATCAAATATAGGTAAAACTGCTATTATAGATAAATCTCCATAACTGAGAGTATATGGCTGGCTTAAAAAACTCAAACTTTGATCATTTGCTTTCAAGATTCAAGAAACTCAAGATATTCAGATCAAGTTGGCTCTAGCTAGCAACTTTATCTGATATACATTATCTGATCAAAAATATCTACATTCAATCTGAATAGTGGATTTGCCATTATATAGCTCAGCCATCTATATATATATATATATATACACAGTAGTTCTTGACTTATGACAGAATTTGGTTGTAAGAATTATGAATCCCCTTTCATAAGTTGAAACTGATTTGATTTCCATGACTATTGTTGTGTTTAATAATAACAACTTCTTAATCAAAGGCTTCAAATCACTAAACAAAGCAAGCATTGCTTAAATGTAATACAAAACAAGCAAAGAATGGACATTCCATTCTTTGCTTGTTCTGTATTACATTTAAGCAATTTAAGAGAATAAAATATTTCATCTTATCTGTTCAAATACAGATACAGGTATGAACCGCTTAGTGTTCTGGATGCATTTTGTCTAATAGGACGTTGTGCAAACAACATTTTTAAACAAACCTATATTGTATACTGTAATATACTGTATTGCCTAAATATTAAAAATATTATATAATATTGTATTACAACTAATTAATGCAATACTATACTATAATGTGATGCATCATAATACACTAATTACACTATAAAGAACAAGCAATAAAATAAAACTGTATAGTAATAATTTATCAAGGAGTTTTGGGTCTAAATTAAAAATATGGTATGCAATCTGTATTTACCATGAATGGAGTTGTATTTTGAAAACATCAATGTTCAGTTATGACTGATTTGGTGGCATTTTGGAACCATAATAAACTTTATTTCAGAAGATAATTCTATGGAGATACTCTAATGCAAGATTACATGCGAGAAACTTGAGAGTAAGATGCTGCAAACTGAAAACAAAATGTAATAAAGTAAGTGTACAGCAAGTTTTTTTACATTACAGAAAGTGTACAACATTAATATGTATAGTAAGTTATATTGTACATATATTTACTGTGATATAAATTTGATATGCACAATACCATTTTACAAATGGCAGTGCAATCTGTTTGTTTTATATCTGCTTCATGCCTAAATATAACTCTGTGGGTGCATATGTCTACTATGTCCCATTAACCAAACAGTATTGTTTTACTCTGACTTCAGACATATATATACAAATGGATGTTGTCTGGAAGAATGCTAAGCAATGAATATATGTAACTATTATTGAAATATCAAAATTTTCTATTGACTTATTTTACCATAATTGATATGAATTTTCAGAATATCAAATCAAAATTCAAATTATTTTTTCAGTTTAAAAATATTTTTTGTAACTGAAATTTAATAAAATCTCCTTTATTTTTTATGAGAAACATATTCTCCATTGTCAGTTTAGTCTAAATTTATTTAAAATATTTTTATCAATGCCACATTATTATTTATTATTACAACTTTATTAAAATTAAAGGCACATAAAATGCATATTTTAAAAAAAGGAAGTAAAATAATACAATAGAAATGAATAGACAAAATAATAAAAATAAATTATAAAAGTTTTAAAATTTCAATTATAAAAAAAATCTTTACTGAAAAGTTAAAATTTTTGAAAAAAGTGAAAAGTATTTCTGTAATTGGAGAAACTGAATATTTAGTGGTAGAAAATTTCATCATAATAGAAAATAGTTTACAGTTAGGTACAATTTATAGTTACAGTTAAATATAATTGATTATAGATTATTAGATTTATTATTAGATATAATTGATATCAATAGAAATGCTCCTCAAGTTATAAAACTTCTAATTACAAAGTTTTGTACTTAAAAACATGCCATTTCACTTGTAAATTTCAGAAAATTTTAAAAACTCTTCAAGAATTTTGAACATTACTAAAGAGAGTTCTCTAGTAATAAATATAATATATAAACAACATAGTTATTTAATATATTACGGCAGTATTTTTTCATATTAGTTTAATCTGCCAATTGTTTTATCATTTTTTCATAAAGTTTAGATCTAACCATCTGTGAGACTATTTTAATTAATATTTAATATTAGTTTTTCATTGAAATTAACCTTTAATAAATGATTGCAGCAATGTTTCCTCCTTCTGTTTCATGTATCTATTTTGTGAAAATAGATACATGAAACAGAAGAAGCTTCCTTACTACCTTTATTTGAGTTGGAAAGGGGCAATCAAAATTTAGCCACCAAGCTTACCATACAAAAAAGAAACAGAAGAAGGAGACATATATATCCAGCAGAATTATGGATGTAATAGAAATGATGATGAAATGATTTCAGATTGATTCAATGAAATCTTCACTATCAAAAAAAAACTATTTTCAAATGTTGGTGTAATTTATATCATATGTTTTTATATAATCTGATATTATTTAATAATCAAATAATTAAATATTATATCATTATAAAAAAGGGTGAATTGTATAGTAGCAGCTGAGAAAGGCACCAAGTGCATTGAAAACGTTTCTGATTAAAGTTTTTGACTACTAAAAGGCTTTGTGTTTTAATTTTTTGTTTTTGTTTTGTGCAGTCTTGTTGAACTTTTATCATCATAAAACTTTTCTATCTCTTATATATGTTTAGCTCTTCAAACACCATTCTTAGGTGGAATGTTTTTTTTCTAGTCAATTAATCATTCTTTTTTTGTGCAGTCTTGTTGAACTTTTATCATCATAAAACTTTTCTATCTCTTATATATGCTTAGCTCTTCAAACACCATTCTTAGGTGGAATGTTTTTTTCTAGTCAATTAATCATTTGGCATATCTGACTAAAATCACTTGTTAAAGCATTACTAGTTTAGTACTGAATCATTAAATTAATAATAATTAATTATCTTGTGTAGAGAGAGGAAAAAAAAATCTCATGTTTTGCTATAGATAATGAAAATATTCAGTTGCAATAAATTTATTTGAAAAATATATAAGGTATTTTTTAATCATTATTTTCAATAAATTTTTAATGACATAATTGAAAATTAACAAGAGAAAGATTTCATATAATTCATATACAGGTATCCCTCAGTTTATAAGGGGCATTGTTCTGTTTAAATGTAAGATACTTTGCTTTATGTATTATGGCTGAAGATGACCTTATCAGACTGAAAGTGCTACAAAATGTAAACTAATATTTAATAAATATGTCGCACACGTATTTCTAAAGTGACACAAGTCAAAAATGAATGTTTTCAGAAATTGGGAAAAACTATGAAATCAGCTTAACCAAAAACCATTATATAAATAATAATTTTTTCAAAATTTGTAGACCTTAGGAAAACGGTTTCAAAAGCTGATGGAGGATTGCTTCCAATTTATAAAATGGTGCAAACATAAAAATGCAAGTTTTTGACTTGTGTCACTTTAGAAATACGTGTGCTAAAAATGCAAGTTTTTGACTTGTGTCACTTTAGAAATACGTGTGCGATGTGTTCTCCCTCTAATTGAGTTTGTTAACTGCCTTTTTTAATATAAAAATGTAGAAAATTTTAGAATTGCTGTTGGGATCTTAAAAATTGTTTAAGTGAATATTTGTAAATTGAAAAATTTCTAATTGATTCTTGGATACCAGAAAGTCATTGTCATTTGATTATTGATGCTAAAATATTTCAAAAGCATCAATATAAATATAATTATATATATTATAATACAATAGTTTATGATAGTTATTACCTATTTAGCCTGTTACTTGCCATTCTACTTTGAATTTCAGAGACACTGATTGCTAAGTGATCTTTGAATTTAAGTCTAGTAAGTTTGTAAATATGCCAATCATTGTGATTTTATTTATTAATTAAAAGTTTTCAAATTTTCATCAGATATTGTCTTAAAATATATAAAACGTCTTAAAACATATATGTAAAAATATGTAAATCACGAAAATCTTAATTCTGATAAATTATTGGCAAAAATAAATCCAGTTTTCTGGAAGTTAGTATTGATGTTTTTTAATTCTATATTTTAGAAATTCATTATTTATAGATTTTATTATGATCACTCTCTTAAAAAGTTAATAGATACAAAATAATTTACGTATTTAAATCATTACATTGGCTATATTTAGCTTATTCCAACAGAATAACAAAATTCTGTTTCAATTTCTGAACAATTATTTATTATTTTTAGTCAACTTTATATAAGGATAAAAATACATTGGAGATTTATACATCTAGAATAATGTGTAAAGCATTGTTTTATAAAATTAAATAATAATGTTTAATTGAAAACTTTTGAAAAAATACAGTAAATACATTGGATATTCATATTATTAGTAATGCCAAGCACTAGGTTCAATACTGGATCCTCTAATGAAAGAGGAAAGTGAATTTTATCTTAAAGTCAATTGTACACAGAATAAATTTGATAAATCTGATCAGTCAATGAAGAAAATAAGCAAGAAAATTATTTATTTAAACAAATTACAGTGACTAATTGATCAACAATAAAATAATGTTTTTCACAAACATGAAGATTTTTTTGCAAAAATAAAAAATGGATATATTTATGCAATTTATTAAATCAAGAGCTCATTAACCGAGGGATACCTGTAGTTTTAGTTAACCAACTTGAATTTATTTTATTTAATAAATTATTTATAAATTGGTTTTTAGGGCCAAATTTTAATGAGTCGTGGTGGGTTGAAGGTGGAAGATAGAAGTTGGATTGGCTTTGCAAAGGTAATATTTTTGTTTTCATTGTTGAATAATCAAATTTTAATAATATTTTTTTTATTAATATATTTTAAACTGCAGATAGCCTGAAATGAAAAATTTTCTGTGAAATAAAGGGATTTTTATCTTGCTTTACATTAAAAAATTTATTTAGAAATATTCCAACAATTTATATCACTTGTATAGAATTTCCATATTCTTCAGTTTTAGTTAGAATTTCCATATTCTTCAGTTTTAGTGCTCAAGTTTGCTATTGTAAATTTTCTTAAATATTCTTCTTAATTCAGTCAGTACTATGCTAAATAGAAAATTGTTTACCATTGTGTTCCAAGGTCTTATTAAAATTAAGTTTGTTTATAAAAAGTATAAAAACAATTGAAGCCACTTATTAGAATCACTTTGGGACCAATCTATTTTGATAACAATAACCATGGGACTGATCTATTTGATAACAATACCGATTGATAACATTAAGCAGTGCATGTCAAAAAAGCATAATTTTTGAGTTTTTTTATTATATAGTATATTCTGTACTTTGCTGTTATATGCAGTATAATCTCGATTCATCGTTTTGATACGACTTCCGAAAAAACTGTGGATATGAGAAAATGATAGATGCGGGGATATAAAAAAATAAAAAAATGAAAATCAGATTAAAAGATAACGCTAATAATAATAATACAAAGCTCAATAACTGATGGACAAACACTTATTGAACTTTATACTGTATATTATGTAATCAGTTAAGCGAAAAAGTGAAGTGAAATGATTTACGCTTCAGCTGTTGCCAATTCCAGTTTACGGAAAATCACGAACTAGAGCAATAGTAAGAAAATTCTTATATCAAAAATAATTTTTAATTTTTTTTCAATAAAGGGAATTATAAAGTCACTAAATCTCTATTTCAGCAATTTTAAACTGTATATTTCGTCATCAAAAAAAAAAATAAAAATAAAAATCGCCAAATCTGGCAACAGTAAGGCCATCCAATTCGTAAGGGCAAGACGTGCGATAAAACCACCTAAAAGCACTACGAAGTTTTGAAAAGCGTCATATTTATCTGTATGAATTTTATTAAATCAAAAACTTACATCATTCTAATAATTGTTAATTAAAAATGTACACAAATCATATCCTTCCATTTAAGTCGAATCTGCATTATTTAAAATGGTGGACAAGTGTTTATCTTCGGATTTTCTCGTTTTTTGACTAAATTTCAATGAAAACAAAGCAATAAATGAACAATTAACAAATAATATTGCTTTATTTAATAGATTTAACCAATATTTTAGTATTATCTATGATATTTTTTTATTTTAAATGCGGTATTTTATAGTGGTTTTAACCAATATTTTAGTATTATCTGCAATATTTTTTAAATTTTAAATGTGGTATCATATTCAATTCTGATAACAATAACAAAATTTCTGATTATTATAAGCAGAGTTTTCATAATGCATTTTAATATGCATTATGATTCTGGACCGTAGATTTTTGATAACAATAAAGGATAACAATAACAAAATTTCTGATTATTATAAGCAGAGTTTTCATAATGCATTTTAATATAGATGATTCTGGACTGTAGATTTTTGATAACAATAAACGCTTGATAACAATATCTGCGATTACAATAAGCGGCTTCTACTATATTAGATGCTTTTATGATTTTTGTCAAAAAATTCCAAAATGTTGCATTCAAGAAATATTTTGATACAATGTTAACAAATTTTCTTTCTGATGATTAGATTTTAATGGAAAAATAAACAAAAATTGTTTTGAGAACCATAAAAATGTTTTTTTTTTTTTTAAATTCATATTTAAAAAAGAAACATTTTTAAAGTTATAAAAATGTTCTTTGGTTATGTTATGTTTATAAATGGACCTATTATATAATTTTAATACTATATAAGTATCAAAATTACTTATATAGTAGATCCTTGTTTACTATCATCTCAGTTTATACTGTTTTGTTATTACTTTGGCAGCAAAAACTAAACTAATTAATTAAAAAAATTAAATATTTTAAGATAGTGAAATTAAATAAAGTTCTTCTTTTTATATTTCCTTTCATAATAGAGGGAAAACAAGGTGAAAATTTATAGTATTGAGAAAATAAGGTAACTATATTTTATATGAACAGCAAGTCAAGTATACAATATTGTCTATGAACAATACACTTGAACTATACAACATACAGGTCATTCGTTTGGATTGGCCAGAGGGAAACACTTCAGTTATTAACCCTTCAGTGCCAGACAGTGTTAAACATCATTGGTACCATTGTGCCAGCCGCGTTCTGTAGTTAAGCCTAATGATATTGAGAAATTTATAAATCATCTTATTGCACTTACTTTTGGTGAAGAAATCTGAAATTTATACAGTTTATACATTCCTTTTTATCAAAACAATTATTATTTATTTATTTATTCATTTAAAGAATATTCGTTGGATTTTTTAAGCAAAATTTTATTTTATTTTTTTTGCAATTTTTTTAGGCATCCACTCAAATTATTATGGCTGTTTGATAGCTGTTTCCATCCTGAATAAAATGAGCCATGAATGATGTATTTCCATCTATATTTCAATGAAAAATCGTTTATTTTAGTAAATTAATAAGATTATGAAAATTTTCTTAGAAAAATTGATGTATATTTTCTTATAAAAAATGTTTTAATTTATATTCAGTATCATTTTTGAACAATTTTTACATTAAGTTGCATATTTGTTCGACATTTTAATAGTTTTGTGCTTCATTTTGCAAAACATTTGACGTTTTTTTAAGAAAAAAATTCTAAAATTAGAACAACTCTCCTCCCACAATAACAGCTCTAATATTAGCTTTTTTACCCGTATTGGTTCAGAATATACTTTTTCTGCCAATAAGAGACAATATTGAGCTTACTAGGTGGAACAGAAATTTCCCAGGAAGGAATTGGCGGGAGTTATAAGTGAGCATACCATGCCCATTTTAAAATTAAAAATAATAATAATTATAAAACGGAAAAATATTTTTAATCGGTATTTGATGATGATAAATGTAACTTGCAATATGTACAGTGTGTCCATAAAGTCATGGTGCACTTTTGACCGGTCACAGGAAATCAACGAAACAAGATAGAAATGTGAAATCTTCACCGAATAAAACGAAAACTCTCCAAATATCATACCTATTCAGTGCAGTTTGATGTGGCTTCCATTTGTTGCCCTACACACATTTAAACGATATTCAAGTTCTTCCCACACACGGTTAAGGACATCTGGTGTAACAGAGTGAATAGCGTCTATGATTCTCTGTTTTAAATGATTAATGTCGTTGATACGTTCACTGTACACATGTTGCTTCACATAACTCCACAAGTAAAAGTCTAAGGGCATCAGATCCGGGGATCGTAGTGGCCATGGCTTGACAGAACCCCTGCCTATCCACCGCTGAGGGAATGTTGTATCCAGAAACTCACAAACAATGGCGATGTAGTGTGGAGGAATGCCGTCATGTTGAAAGATGACATCTGGATTTTGTGGCACTGCATACAATTTCAACATGTCAAGGTAGTTGTTTGCCATCACAGTCTGCTCCGCAAAAGAAAAATGGGCCTATCACTTTATCATGCATCAGGCCACACCACATATTCACTTTAGGGGTGTTACGTTCGTACTCAACGTAGACATGAGGATTTTCAGCAGCCCATATTCAGACGTTATGGCAATGAACATGTCCAGAGACATGGAATGTTGCCTCATCGCTAAACACAATCTTCTGCAGAAATCGTTCATCGTTGTCGATCTCATGAAGCATATCTGTAGCAAACGCAAATCGTTTGGGTCTATCCGCTGGTTTGATAGCATTCAACAACTGCAATTTGTAACCTGAAAAACATAGACGTTTCTTTAGCACCTTATGAACTGTAGTCTTGCGTAGGTGTAATTGTCGAGCACATGCACGCACAGATTTTTTAGAGCTCTTTAGGTAACTCTCCCGTATAGCCTCTACAGACTCATCACTTACCGATGGCCTACAAGAACAGGGTTTGTCCAACAAACTGCCGGTATCCTTCAGCTGCTTATCCCACCGAGTAATGTTATTCCTATGTGGTGGCGCTTCATTGTACATGTGACAATATTCACATTGCACTTTGGTCATGGATTCGAATATAGCAAGCCACAGAACACACTGAACTTTCCTCTGTACCACCATATCTCGACTGGCATGGGTGTGGGCTGATCCGCTGCTGTGCAGTTCGTGGTGTTGCATCATCACCTGTGTGCGCACACGCTTGCACATCATACTACAGAAACTTGGAGAGTTTTCGTTTTATTCGGTGAAGATTTCACATTTCTATCTTGTTTCGTTGATTTCCTGTGACCGATCGAAAGTGCACCATGACTTTACAGACACACTGTTGTAATTATATATATATTTCAAAAAGCTTTTTTAGATTAGCACAAAATAATTTTTAAAACAACCATTGATGTACAGGAATACCCCGAGTTACGGCGCTTCGGACTTATGTACCTTCTGAATTCCCACCATTCCCCGAATTTATGTCGCGTGATTCAGAATTACGGACACGGGATTCTTCAGAGAGAGAGCACAGCATGCTTCCACTAAGGCCATCTTGCTGATATATTAAAAAGTTTATTGTTTTGGTGTGATTAATTACAAATAACGTATCTGCTATTACTGTTCAATATTAAGAATGTAAGATGGCCCCTAGACGGTCAATAATATTGCACAATAATATTGACGGCTCACAAACGTCAATATATGGGACGTTCATCGTTGTCGATCTCATGAAGCATATCTGTAGCAAACGCAAATCGTTTGGGTCTGTCCGCTGAAATTTAGCTTTGCAAATGGCAGAAAAAGGATATAATGGTAAAGATATAGTACTATAACAAATTTAAATTTGATTAAGACTATCTTTAAAAATATTATTATTTTTAAGACAAATTACTATATTTACAATGGTTTTAAGTATTCATAATCAAATTAAAACTTTTTTAGTCACAGGTGCAACGTGTGACAGAAAATTTAGAAATTTGCTGAGCACATTTAAAAACATCAAAGATAATAATAAAAGTACTGAACGTGGGGAAAAAAATGGTGTTATTTTGAGAATTTTGAAGAAATTTTTTCAAATGACCCCATTTTTATGCCTGCAACAATTGCATCAGCTGGCACCTCATTTACTTTACCAAATATATCAAATAATAAACCACCAAGTGATTATTCAGAAGGTATAGTTTAGTTATTTAGTTTTTGGAATATGTTAATTAATACATAAATTTCTGTATGTAATAAACCATTTAAAAATTACTATGTTTTATAATATTCAATTATTATATATATTGTATCATATAATTAATTGAAAATGGTTGACACGATTTTTTTTCTATAATAATTAAATAATATGCTATATTATGATAACATTTAAGAAAGTATTTGTTTTTGTGCATAATTTTTTACAGAATCCACTGAAATGGTCACTGATAACTCACCTACTGAACCACCAAAGAAAAAAAGGAAACAAAATGATGAAAAGAAGGAATCTCTTTCAATTTTAAATAATATTTTAAAACTACAAGAAGAAATGAAAGAAGATAACAAAAGGATGCACAATGAATTAATAGCAGTGGTGAGAGAAAGAAATGAGTTATTAAAAAATGCATTACAATTCCTAAAAGATCAAAAATAATGTAAACTTTCTGTATATGTTTTATTAAAAATATTGATAATTATCTACAAAATGTTATTTGTTTGATTATATTATTATATTACAACACAAATTTCAAAATTATTAATATTTTATCATCATACAAATATGAGTAAAGAGGATTAATTGCTTTAATGCATTTATACAACCATTATTAAATTATTAGTGAAATATTATGTCTTTTTGTTACAGCAGCAGGATAAATATTAACATCAATATTCTCTGCAGAGTGCTCTAATGGAATGCTTCGATTTACGGACATTTTCAGTTTACGGCACCTGTCTGGAACCGAAGGTGAAGTAACTCTGGGGTATTCTTGTATTATCATATTCCAGACCATTGACATGTTATCATGGTAAAGGCCCACCCTCACAGGGCATGCCTTGTTGGAATGCAAGTCAAAGGCACTCAAGAAGTTAACATTGTGAATTTTAAGTTATCTTTTATTAGAAAATAATTTTCTTCAGCTTTGTGGTCAAAGAAAAATAATAATGTATTGTTCAATAGTAGGGTGAAATGATACAAATGCTTTATACATAGCAGTTACATATCAAGCCATAAAACATGATATAGCTGCTATGCAACATTTTACAATTAAATTATGCTTTTGTATCATTTCATTCTGAAGAGATATACAAGAGAGAGAATTCACACTGCAAATAGAGCCTTATTTGCCATCAGTCACTTACTCCAAACAATAATGTTATCTAGGAATATGAAAATAAGAATGCATCAAACAATCCTCATCCCTGTTATATGGAGCAGAGACATACAGCATGGAACAGAGACATACTACAGATACAGCATTGTAATAAAGACAGACATATTATAGATACAGCATTTTGAAAAAAGTTTTGCATATAATCTATGGACTGGTGTATGACCAAACAAACAACAGTTGGAGAAGACACAACCAGGAATTATATGATCTATACAACAGACTACTAGTTATTGGTATCCTAAAATCTTCTTGCTTAAAGTGACTAGGACATGTGAGTAGGATAGATGAAGAAAGAGGTCCAAAACAAGTCCTTGATATGAAACTGCAGGGCAAAAGACCAAGAGGCAAACCACGTAAGAGGTATATTGATGATAATATCAATGAAGACTTAGTGATCCTCGGTATAACCAGCTTGGAAACCATTTGCCGAAACAGAGAAGAGTGGTGACAATATATGCTTGCAGCCAAAAGCCTATATGGCTTATAATGCCATAGGAAGAAGAAGAAGATCATTTTATTCTATTATTGAACAATATAGTAATATTTATATTTGAAAAATTATCAAATATTATCCCTTCTAGTTCCAGAAAGTAATTTAGATATATAATCCTGAAACTTAACACTAAACCTATGGGACTTTTGATTTCAGTTAACATCATTTCAGTTAAAATCATGATTTTCACGACCCTAATCCTGACATGAAATGAGAGTCTACTGCTAAAAAATTAAAAATTTTGAAAAATATTTAGATAAATTATGAACATTTGTAAGATCCAAGACATGCCTTTTCCCACATGTATTGAATATTGGACTATAACATCATACTACTTGCAGGTTTCATATACAAAATATATGAATTATAGAATCAAACTCTGTTTCCAACAAATTTGCAAGAATAACCATCTTGAAATCATCTTGAAAAACCAATAAACTGTCAGTACTTTAGCACTTCTATCTTTAATTAATTTAATAATTTCTCCGTTTTATATTATTTTGTCATTTATTTAAATATATTATATATTTGCTTGTAATTCTGTTGACTTTAATAATAATAATAATAATAATAATGTTAGATTTAAAATGATTATAATTGTAAAAATAACAATTTTTCAGACAATCTGAATGAATCATATGATATGATAGTGAGCTATTTTATATGCTTGATCTTGTCAGAAGCTTAATTTAAATGAATACAGTATATGTAAAATTTAAATAGTATAACAACTTTAATTTTGTGCTAAAAACTAGTTTTAACTAAATAAATTGTAAGAATTAATTGTAATAACAACTTCATTTTATATTTGTAAAGCTAACAAAACTGATCAGGAAAACTTTATTATTTTTGAACAATCTTCTTGTCAGGAAATGGAATGAATTGTTATACTTGTCAAACAAACTCATAAACAATACTACAAAAGAAATAGACCAAGAAATCCAATGGCTTGAAGTCATGAGCCCTGATCAAAGTAAACCAGTAAAACTTAATTCTGACAGTTTTCTCTACCAATTGATGCCACAGATAGTATCTCCCTTGACAAATGAAGAATCAAGTTTAAATTTGAACCCTTCTGTAATTTGATGTGGTGAATTTAAAGAAAATAGGAGGAGAAAAAGTAAAAAGAAATTTTTAATAGTTTGCAAAAAGCTCTAGCTCTCTCTTGCAGCTCTCCTCTCTCTCCCTGTTTCGGCCTTCTCTGCTCTCACTAACTCTCTTCTGTGCCTGATGTTAGACTGAGGTTATCATCTTTGTTCATCAGTTTTTTGTTAAGTTTAATAAAATAATAGAATTAAAAGGAATATGAAGAAAAAAGAAAAATTTATCTCTCATAAGTATGCTTATGGGTTATGCATCAGATTATCTTATAGCTCCCTGTTAAAGTTAGATTTTTCCTTTAATACGAGGCTGAGTCAAATGAAAACCGGAAAACCATTATAGAAAATTGAAAACCGCTTCCATTGCGATCAGACCCAGTATTCATGCGCGTGAACTCTCCTGCCATCAATTGGCGTTGGTCCCGCTTCCCCATGTGACCCAGCGGAGACATACAAGCGTTTCCAATATGGCAGCCCCTCTGTTGGAATGCACCAAAGAAGAGTAGCTTGGAGTGATCCTTTTCCTACACAGTGAAGGCACGAAACCAATAGAAATCCATCAATGCATGTTGGCACAGTATGGTGCTGCATGTGTATCACAGACTCAGGTGTACGAATAGTGTAAGAAATTCAGCAGCGGCACAACAAGTTTGGAGGATGCAATGAGGCCAGGCCAGGCATATTGAGTTGTGACATCCGAGGTGATTGCAGCAGTGGAGGAGATGATTCTGCAGGATAGACGGGTCACTATCGATGATGATATTGCAACAGCATTACAGGTCAGTCATGGCTCTGTTCAGCATATTGTCCATGATGAGCTGAAATACCGGAAAGTGGCCGCAAGATGGGTCCCTCGTCGGCTGACGCCCGAAATGAAGGAAAGGCGAGTCGATGCCTGCCAGGAGCTGCTGCGCCCCTACGAACTTGAAGGTGACACCTTTTTGGAGCGGATTGTGACTGGAGACGAGTCCTGGGTCCATCACTACCAACCACAGACCAAGCGCTCCAGTAAGGTATGGTGGCATTCGACATCACCAAAGCCGCAAAACGTTCCGCAGCCAACCATCCTCAGGAAAGGTGATTCTGATCTTATTTTGGGACCACAAGGGTCCCATAGTAGAACATTACATGGATAAGGGCAAGACGGTGACCAGTGCCACCTATAGTGAATTGCTGTGGGACATTCTGAAACCTGCTATACATACCAAACGTCGCAAACTCCTCTCAACAGGCATTCTCATCCAGCATGACAACACGCGTCCAAAGGCTCGTGCAACTGTGGCGACTATCCAGGAGTTGCGTCTGGAGTGCTTCTCCCATCCTCCTTACTCTCCCGACCTTGTGCCCTCTGACTTCCATATCTTTGGCTTACAGTGCTTCTCCCATCCTCCTTACTCTCCCGACCTTGTGCCCTCTGACTTCCACATCTTTGGCTTACTAAAGGACTCCTTAGGTGGCCAGAAGTTCGCGACCGACACAGAGGTGAAACAGGTGGTGCATGAGTGGTTGCAGATGCAGCCAAAAGATTTTTTCCCGAGGTATCCATGCTTTCCCAACTCAGTGGAGGAAATACATTGAAAAGTAGGGGGACTACATTGAAAAATAGTGTACTTGTTCCAACTCTGTCTGTAATACAGGAGCTGTAAAAAAATATTTCCAGTTTTCATTTAACTGACCCTTGTATTAATGGTTACTTTTGTTAGCTTTATTCTCTGTTACTTGTTTTCAATTTATGATTTGTTATATTTGGTTTTTAATTATTTGTATTATTTTTATTAATATTATTATTATATACATTAATAAATATATTATTTAGTTATATATATAGTTTTGTGAGGGACTGGAATTTGGGTTGTATGTGGTTTGTCTTTCCCCACCTTCATATCTCCTATTTTCTTCAGTTCCAATTAAAATGAATGGGGAAATAGGAGATGGAGGAAGGAATTTGGAATGAGGGGAGAGAGAACAACGATAAGAGAAGATAAGAGATAAGAGAAATATGATGAAACACGACATGTTGGATAGCATTTCGACCAACTTGTGGACTCTTGTCTCCTATAACAATAAATTGTGGTGTGAAGTTGCATGCTGGTGTCAAGCAGAGTTTTGCAGAATTGATACCTAAGACATCTAAAGTTTAAGTGATAAACATCCTGCCTTTCCCTGGGAAAGTGAACAGAAAGGTCACGGGATATAAGAGCTAATGTCGACCTGCTCTTATATCCTAGCTTGTTCTCCGAGCTTTTCTCCCAGCTTGCTCATCTCTCTCTTTGACTAACAGTTCATACATGTTCTCTTATCCTCCTTAATAGCCAACTGTATAATGGCGATCGTAAGAAAAACCCAAGCTACTGGCACCGAGTGAGTGGCATCGAATAGTCTATACTTCTACCTCAGGAAATCAGGAATCTTCTCCAAATCTTTTCCCCAGTGTTTGATTCTAAATAAGTGTGGACTAAAGACTGTGAATATCAGACTAAAGACTGTAATGCTTCAAATTGCCATCCGTCATGTCACCACTAATACCGGTTCAAGTTCAAGTGGGAATCTACTGATTATTACAGGTATCTCTCTCTCTATTATGATATTGTACATTGTGACTACACTGTGATAGAAATCTCTCACTGAATAAAGGAAGTTGTTCTTGTGTGAATGTAATCTCTGTGTTCTTCAGTCGAGTGCTCATTACTCGTCCTTATCCACGCCACACACTGCAGAGAGGCCGAAAAGCCTGTTTGTATTGTTCTCAGGTTCCACAGTTTAAATGTTAATTGCTTCTCATTTTATTTTCTGGATCCTGACATGCTGTTTATCAGGTATAAGAGCATAAAACACACACAACAAACTTAGTTAAAATGCTGCTTATCTTCATTTGCTTCTAGTTGTCTGCCAAATTCTGGCATGCATTCATCTACATGCTATTTACCACACTGGGAATACAGTCTAAACTGTTCCTGCTGTCAAAACTTGACATTTCAATTTTAGATGGCTGCACGCACAGTTTTCTGGCCCTCACAGATTCCAAAATTTATTGTCAGGAATAGGGTGGGAGTATCAAAAGAAAAAACAAATATTCACATTAGAACAATTTTTAAACAAAGGCAATTACATAAAGTTCGAATATAGAATACAGTATTTAAAAAAACATTTAAATTACTAAGCTTCGCTGACAGCTCGTATTCCACAAGACAACACTCCAAAGTAAACAGTGACAGTGTAAAAACGATAGGTAAACAAATGAACAGCAATGCAGTGTCGCCAGGCCAAATCAGAACGCTACGGAATTATGCATCAATCTAATAATATTTTTTATGAAAAATTTTAAATAATAAATTGTATAGTATTGATAAAGACAGAATAATAGTTAATACTATATAGTTTCTTCCAATAAATATTTGAAAAATAAAAAAACGATATATCCTTTTATTAAAATAATTACTGTATATAATAAATAACTTAATATCTTCATTTTATAATCCAATTATTTCACAATTATTAAACGAATCAATAATCAAAAAAATGATGGGATTCTTTATTATATATTATCTGATCAATGAATAACAGATTGGCTCTGAAATGATCACTAGTATAATCCCTTGTGTAGTTTCGACAGCGTAATTCAATTAACTGTGATTTTAACTGATAATCAACCAGATTATCTGCGGGGAAACCTTTGGTTTTCCACTCAGAGTATCCGCGATTAAATCCAAATCCTATATCTCGAAAATTTTTGTTGACTAAGTCTAGTCCACCAATTCTCATCGATATTTTTGCTATCATCGCAGGTATGGACAGCTCGTGATTGAGTCGAGAATGATCCTCTCATTTAATAATTGACAATTATTGAAAAGTAATAATGAAACATCCATAACAAAATAGCATGAAAATTCATGATTACTCCGTTTGCAAAAACTATTTAAAATATGCTTAAGTAAATCCATTATTACGAATATTGTTTTTGATACTTTCGAATTTTTTCAAAGATTTTTGAGCCCAATTTTTCACTGCTAGTTAATCTTACTACAATATAAAACATTTTGTCCTTTGAATAGCCCATTACCTTGCCCATTACAAACCTCCTACAGTACACTTTAATACTACCAGTCACCAGACTCTATCTAGCTATTTGTAGTACGAGGATCTGTTCTTTCTCCTTTTCAAATGTAATTTAATTATAATTTAATATTTTTAGAAAACTACTTAATTTTTAAAAAATAAAAAATACGGCATTATTATTAATACTTCACTTTATACTAAATAAATTAATGACACTTTACTAATAAATTGGTAACTTTAAAATGCAAATCTATAAAAAAGTCATTAAAATCTAATTTATTAATTTAAGTTCCTATCATAAATAAAAACAGCGATATTTAAAACCTTCTTAAATTTATTATTATTAAAAATAATGACGATAATAACTTATATATATAGATAATAAATAAACATAAAATTGTTATTATATTTTTTTAATATGGTATTTAGAGAGATGGACAAAAGTATTGATACCCCTCCATTTTTTTATTATTTTGGCAATATTAGTGTTTGTGGTTGGTTTCAAACTGTGTTTATTGAAATCTCTGTAATAAGTTATGCTGTAGCGATAAATTATATAAAATTTATTGCATAAATTGTTATAGGAAAAAATAAACCTAAAAATTGCTGTGGATAATTGTATTGATACCCTAAGAATTTTAAAAATAAACTTATTCTTTCTATTTTTGTTTTAAATAATTTCAATGGAAAAAGTCTGCAATATGTCGTGTGATGTCATACGTACATAAATAATTTACATATTGTCATCATAGCATCATAACAAGGTAACAACA
>AYEL01088851.1:0-31624 GCA_000484575.1 Olivierus martensii | reverse complement strand
TGCAGGAAGCTTGTTGAAGGCTACCGAAAACGATTACAAGCTGTAATTTCTGCTAAAGGTGGGCATATTAAATATTAATTGTAAGGCATCAATACTTTTGTCCACCTTATGTTTTCAGTTTTTGTTTATACAGAAATAAATAATTGCTATTTCTGATTGAATGTGCTATCCTTACTATTCTTTGCTCTTTCCAATTTCATAAACAGGGTTTGAAAATGTTATATTAACCTCAAACACTAATATTACCAAAATAATAATAAAAAATGGTGGGGTATCAATACTTTTGTCCACCACTGTATACAGTAAGAAAATCAATCGTCGAATTTATTCGAACTGAATTCGCTGAATGGATCTCGTTACAAGAAAAATTTACCTTTGAAAATTCATATTTTTAGAATCAGTTTTGCCACCTTATTAATCTTATACGGCAATTTGAAATTTATAAATAAAATCTCCCTTATACGAGATAATAGATATAGTATTGTGAACATCACAAAATTCTCTATAAACTGAGAAAATTAAATTTGGTCTTTAATATGTTACCGGATTCATTTTTTATTTTATTTTATAATTATTTTTAATACTCAGAAGCAGATCTATAAAAAATTCATAGTGATACGATTTTTTATATTTTATTCTTGTAGCATTAATACTTGATAGCAGTTTCGCTATATATTTAATTTTTATTTATTTATACGCATAAAAATAATAAAAATGATAAAAATAAATTTGATTAATTACTGTATATTAATTCGAAATAATAATAATAATACTGTATTTATTAAAGAATGATCTCTCCCTTTATATTTGTACTTGCTTATAGTATATTGTAGTTCTTAATTAAAATATTTTCATTACTTTAAATTTATAAATTTCCTTGATATTAAATTTATGGATATAATTTAAAATTACATTAAATGAGATTATTTTATAATTTAATCGACGTTTTATACTCACCTACTATACACTTATGAATAGGAAAATTCGTAGAAATTTTTAATTAAAATAGAAGTACGAAAATTGGATCTATATTTCTTTACATACAAATTATGTAAAGATTGAAAGTGATATTAGTTAATTAATGATCATAGTTTGGTTCCAGCGATGTAATTATAAAAATAGAGATGATATGATATTCAAAATTTTGAGTAATAGAAATTTTCAGATTTAAATATAGTTCAAATTAAATTTATATGAATGAAGGGACAAAAATTAATTCTAAATTATAAAATTTATCATAGTGAAGTTTTTTCTAATATGAAAACAAATCTATTTATAATAATCACTTTTGTTTTCATATTTGAAAAGACTTCACTATAATAAGTTTTATAGATTTTTTTTTCATTTTATTTAAATAAAGAAGATAAAAAAATTAAATGAAAATTTAGTTTTATTTTACTGTAAAACTTTTTGTTTATTTCTATTTTTTTTATTTTTTATTTTTTTCATTTTTAGCATAATAACTATTCATAAATTTTAATAATTAATAACTTTAAATTCAAAAACATCAGTAAATACAGATTTATTTATTTAATTAAACAGGATCTTGCTGTAATTTAGAATATACAGTATAATATTTTAAATATATTACAAATCTAAATTAATTTATTTCATAATTTTCTTGGTAATTTGCAGTCTTCGGTTCAGTAATAGGCTGTTTCTATTCTAAATAATATCAACAAGATAATTAATTCACTAGACGAAAATTAAATTAAATGCAGAAAATTAAACTATAATGTTGTACAGATTTCAGCTGCATGTGTATTAACACATAAAAATTCATATATATTAATATATATGAATTTTTGTGTGTTAATTTCGAGAGAAAGCTTGACCTACTTTTTAGTTGGACTAAAATCAAATTTCACATAATTAACTAATTAAAATTAATTGAACTAAAATCAAATATAATCAAAATTATTATCAATAATTTATAAAAACATGCGTTTTTAAAAGTTAAAAAGAATTAACCTATTGAAATTTGATCAAAGAAATTATAGTATTTACAATTTAGAAGATTTAGAACCTTTAAAAATATATAAAATATTAAATTTGTTTTATTTTATGTGTCTTATATAATAAATAAATATTTAGTTCTTTATAATAAAATATTTCTTACAAAATTCTTAAAGAATATGTAATAAAAAAAGAACCAAATATCGAAAAAATAAGATGTTTCTTTAATTTAGAAATAATTATGTTGTTGTGTTTTTATTTTTGTGATTTTTTTTAAAGTGAACAAACTATTCAAGAAATAAATTTCTCTGATAAAGACTTTTTAATGACAATATGTCAACATGACTACATGTCATAACATACTCTATTTTTCTTTCAATTACTGTATACTGAAAATCCTTGGGATTTTATGAAATGTAAACAAATTCTGGAAAGAATTAACTGTTCACTTTTCAAACGTGTTCTTTATTTTAGAATAATTAAAGATACCAGATTAAAGATACGTCATTAAAATTATCTTCAATGGTATAACATGTTGAATGCCAGTAAAATATATTTAAGTTATTACAGAGAAATTTTAAAAGATTGAATATCCATCATATTTAAATGATTGAATACACAGAATTAAATCTTACTTCAAATTTGTTTTAATGTCCTGGTTATCCTGCTACAATTTATAAAAATCAACCATATATTTCAAAAGTTATTAGAGAAAAATCTTCGAAGTTTGAACAGCCTCCATTTTTTAAAAGTCGCAATTAAACAGTTGATTGATATATGAATCAAGATCATCTCCAATGACATAATTACTTGCTAAATTTCATAAAAATGGAATGAATAGTTCAGGATATATTAACAGAGTATTTCATAAATTTTAACATCGGCCATTTTTAAATGGTTGCAACTATAATGCTAATTGATGCGGCATCGAGATGCATATGGTAGATCATTATTAGAAACTTCATGAAAATCTACTAAAAGTTATTATTTCTCTCGAATAAAAATGTCAGATAGAATACAGTGTATTTAAACTGAAACCAGAGTGATAGCAGACTGTATTTAACCTATAATGAATATTATAATAAAAGATATTCAATGACTATAATATTGTAGTCGGATTAGTCTACATCAATTTCAGTTCATTCATTTCGTAAACTATAAGAATTCTGATAAGCTATCATTAATTTATCTTTAGTTATTTATCAAATTAGGATTGGTCTTATATTTTATATTATGTAAATAAATGCATGTTTTATAACAGGGATGCACAGACCACGGCCCTCCGTTGATTTGTTGGCGGTCCGCCTCATCTTGTGTTGTTTTAACAAGTCACACAATCAACGAAATATTATTTGTAACTTTGAACAATGCATTTTCAAATAATATTTTTTTGGTGTGAAATTATTTTTACAGTGGTTCGATAATAATGTTTTTAAATAATAAGGAAAAAATAATAATCAAATTTGAAATAATAAACATTTTTTAAATTTTTTCTGTTTTGTGTGTGTAAAATAGGTAATTTAAAAAAATTGCACATGCACACAAGATAGCACTGCCGTTTAATTAATGAAAATTTAGAATGAATCTTGCGTTTGGGTATTACAAATGTCGAACCTAACATAGAAAAACTTTTTAAATCAATGTAATGCCACGCATAATTAAAAATTATTTGTTTGCTTTTGATTATGTTGCTTTATAATATGTAATTAATAAATATGATATAACTTTCGTGGTTTTTTTGGTTGCCCTCCTATAAGCCACAGTGAATTTATGCGGCCCTTAGTCTTAACAAGTCTGTGCATCCTTACTTTATAACTATTCCTCAACACAATACTGTATTTTATTGGAAACAGTATCGTAAAAAATCCTCTTAGGATTGCATTCTTATACTAGATAGATTTTAATAGAATGTTTAATTAATTAATAAAGATAATATCAAAATAATATAATATGTAAATATGTAGTCTTATAAATATTTGAACGATTTCGCAAATAATTGCATAACATCAGTTTCATCATGTATTAATGATTCGACGACAACAGTTATTTGTATAATTTTTTCTCTACTAATGCAATCTAATTTTATTCTAGTTTCTACTGTATATCCAAACTCAATAATTTCTTCACTTTTAACGATTTATATTTGTACACAAGTATTGTAGTTATTTTTAGAACGGAATTTCTTAAAATATGCTATAACTAGCCACTATAAAGCTCAATTATCGTCTAAATTTCCATGTTATCTGATTATTAAAATACATAAATATGTTTACAGAATAATATAAACTTTATCTCAGCAATATATTTTTGCATAATATTGTTTTCTTCTTCTTTTTCTATGGAGGTTGTAGTTTGCATAATATTCATCGAATGGCTATATTTTATAATATTTGATATACAGTAAATATTACTATTTGAATTTTATGCAAAATTCAAAACTTACCTTAGAATCTGTCAATTGCACACTATCTACAAATTTGCAGTTTTTTTTTGATTGGATAAATTTATCGTTTTTTAAATTTATTTACAATAATGAGCTATATTAAACTAACTGTAGCTTATTACAGTAAAGACCTTTTAAAATTTTTACATTATCTCCTGGTTAATCTTGACACTAACTGGATTTTGCACATTACCCGTAACATACATACATGCATGTGTATGTATGTATGTATGTATGTATGTTACGGGTAATGTGCAAAATCCAGTTAGTGTCAAGATTAACCAGGAGATATCAACATTATCCAAATACAATGGATAAAGACAGAAATAGAAAGTAATTTATCTCATTTTCCTTCTTATCCAGATAATCTTGACATTAATCAGTAAGAACTGGATAATGTTGAAAACTATTTGTAATACTAAGCACAAATTTAAATAAATAATTACTTTATTTAATTAAGAACTAATAATACAAGATATTATTTAGATTTCAGCAGTTACAATATACTGCAATAAAATGAGAATTTCTGAACTGATATGCAAAAATAATAAAATAGTAAAATTTACTGTATATAAGAAATTATAATATAATTAAAATAATAAAAAGTGATATAAATATACAAATAAAAAAATAGCTGAAATAGAAAAATAATAAACAATTAGAAATTAATATAAGACTTGAATTTTACTTGTATTTACAATCAAGACTTGAATGGTGTGTTATAAAGAAGTCCTGAAACTTTATACTTACATTTTTTTGTTTCACACTTAGGTTTGCAAAAACACTTCTTAAATCCTTGTCCTCCAGAAAGTGATTGTAAATTACTAATTTCTCAAAGAGATTTTTCTTCATTCGAAATATCATTTTGTAAAACTAACTTTTCATGGCACACAGTAAACATATTTCTTATGTAAGGTTGAGGAAGTTTTCTGTATTTATTTGCAAGTGTGTAATATTTATCATCTTTGGATGAGGCTGTGAGACACTGTGATAAGAGACTATATATATATATATGATTATATATGTACTATGTTTAGTTTTATTTCAGTTATAGGTAAAATGATTCTAATTTTAAACAAGACAAAAATTAATATCTTAAAATTTTCATTAATTTTCATATTCAAATATGCTTCATTTTAAAGCTAGCTTATTAATATAAATATTCCTGGTTATTTTGTGCTTTGAAATTTTAAATATCATATGCCATTAATATTTTGACAACTGAGTTGAATGAGGCTAAGCACTTTCCTGAAATAGGCAAGGCTTAGTCTTCTCTGGAACTTAAAATTTTTGGCTCCTTGCAAAATATTATTCAGGCCTCTACCACAAAAAAAATTTTATTTAGATATTGGCACACAGTAAACATATTTCTTATGTAAGGTTGAGGAAGTTTTCTGTATTTATTTGCATATTTATCATCTTTGACAGATAACACTACAAAGAGAACATTTCTAAGATCTACTCCTGATCTGTCCATTTCAGGAATTTGAATCCTCACCATGTCACCGATTTCAGATGAAGAAAATGACTTATTGGAGTTAAATTTCATCTTTTTGGCTTGGATGAATAAGTTTTCTTTGGCATACTGTCTGCTTTTTATAAGATACTTTTTCTTTTCACAAAGCAAGCATAATGATTCATCATCACCAAAATTTAAACTTTAAATTTCGGCTTTTTATGATAAGCAAAGGATCTTATTTTCTGACTGTTTTGCTCCAGCTTCAATAGCATTCAGTTGGTCTCCTATGTCCTTGTTACCAGCACTTTTTTTTATCAGCATTGCATTTTCATCACCATCATCATTTACAACAACTGGTTGCCTGATATTGTCCAACACTTCTTGCAGTTGTTCCTCTGTTTCAATTTTTTGTGCTCTTTCTCTAGGTAGAGAAAATGAGGAAAGATTTACTTTTATATCACTTCCAAATATTGCCTCATATGACAATCTTCATATTCCATCATAATAAGCTCTATTTTTCATCATCTGGACGAATCTAAAACTCACCAACTAATTACATGTTCCTTTCATTTGCATCCAAGTGCACAGCATATTTTGTATGTCCTGGTTGGCCCTTTCAACTCTTCCCTCACTCTGACTATGTTGAGGTTTACTGTGGACTATAGCCAAACCCTTCCATATTAACTTGAGCTCATCCACTATTCTGTTTGCAATCTCTTGGCATTTTCAGACTGTAGAACAGCAGGAGCTCCAAAAATACAAAATATGTCTATTAAATTTTTCACTTCTTCCTGTGCCTTTTTGAAATTACACTCCTCAACTGAATAAATTTTATTAGATGGTCTTAATAGACCATTATGAAATGATAGTCTCCATCAATCTGAGGCTGCATATCTATTAAGTCTACTTAGCCCCTGCTATTCATTTCAGAAAAAAACCATCAGACGTATAACTAATTCTTTTTTTTTTTTTTTTTTTTTTTTTTTTTTTTTTTTTTTTTTTTTTTTTTTTTTTTTTTTTTTTTGAGATGCCAGTATTTTTGACACAGAATACATAGCTTTAAAAACAGTGACACTATCTCTTGAGTCACATTTCTGTATTTTTTCTTCATTTTCGCCATCATTTGACCAACTTTTCTCCCCCACAACCAACTCTGATTTGTGTTTGAAATAAAATATCAAATAACTATTCATTAGTAACAAAGTACAAAAATGAGGTGTTACCATCAGACACTGAAACTATCAGTTTTTCTTTGTCATTTATGGTGATTATGTCAAATCATTTAAGTTGATGCTAAGACAATGAGGTCTTCTTTTCTTCCAGTTTAGCACATTTAACTTCACTTACAATTTCCCAATACTTATCATTTGTCAAATATGCAGTTATCATCATGTTTATTATGCAAAATAGCATCGAATGCCTGGTAAAACTGTTTTTCATCTGCACTCATATCGGACAACATTGCTACTTCTACACTTATACACAGCCACAAGGCCAATAAACAAAAATTGCACGTGTGCAATTCTTTCTTCAAACTTCGAATGTGACAAGTGTGTTAACCAAATAAACATCAAAAATTAATAAATAACCACATCTTATTAAACATTATTCACATATTTTGGATAATGTTGATATTATCCAGACAAACTTGACATTATCCAAAATATGTGGATAACTTTTAATAAGAAGTGGCTGTTTATTATTTTTTGATGTTTACCCTGGTAATACTGACATTATCCACCCACTCTTGGATAATATCACATTCGAAGTTTGAAGAAATAATTGCGCAAGTGCAGTTTTTGTTTATTGGCCACATGGCAGTGTATCTGTGTAGGCAATCAAGATTATGTAAGAGGAGATATATATAGTAGATCCAAGAGTTTAGGTAGGGAGGCAATACATATGGGCCGATCAAAAAGTTGCCAAGAATTCCAGCCCAAACATTAACACAGTCCTGATGTTAAAAACCATGAGGAAGTCACAGTTGAGGATTTTTCTCAGTCCATACATAGCTGTGGCTAGTCAAGCATCCTCCTGTCTAAAACATGCCTCATCTGTGAATAAAATTGTTCCCAGAAAATCAGCATCTTCGGGAGTCTTTCAATGTAATGGAGACGAAGCACAATTCGGCCTACACGGGTTGGTTCAAGTCAAACTTCTAAGGCACAAAGATCAAAATCTATGTCCCGGAGGAGATACACATTGTGAGAACAAAAAGTGCATCTGTTGTCTCTTTCTATCACCCTCTGAAGTTTGGCGATAGAGTTTTTCACCTTTTATTATAATTTCTTATATATGGTAAATTTTACTATCTTATTATTTTTGCATTTCAGTTCAGAAATTCTCATTTTATTGCAGTATATTGTAGCCATTTGTGTAGTTTTACAAATAGTTTTCAATATTATCCAGTTCTTATTGGTTAATGTCAAGATTATCCAGATAAATATGAAAACAAGATAAATAATGTTGACATCTCCCAGTTAATCTTGATATTAACCAGATTTCGCACATTGCCCGTAACATATATATATGATAGAGACTATGTATGAAATGATAAATAAAGTTTATAATATGGATTAGAAATTTTAGCTTATATATGTAAAAATTTGCACTATTTTCTTACAACTTAAAATTTCATAAACTGCTTTGCTTTTTTGCGTGAAGCACTAATTTCAAGCTTTTCATAAAAGGTTCTAAGAATAAAATGCAACATTATTACACTCAAATCAACACTAATCAGGAGATTAACCATTTCAAATTATGTAAACCAACATAGCCAAACATCCCCTGGTGCACAAAGTCTATATTAAATTTTTCTACGATTATTTTTGAATTAAAGTCTATGGTACCACTATCTGTTGAGTTAATAATTAATTAATTAAATTTAGAATTTAGAACTAAGGTGCGCCATCTAGTAATTAATGATTATACTATAATTTTTAAATTAGTTTTCCTGAAATAAATTTTTTTTTTGCCACCGCACCGGACGTTAATTATTCCGTGTGCAATGCAGTGAGAAAATTTTTTTCGGGAAAACTAATTTAAAAATTATAGTATAAGCATTAATTACTAGATGGCACCACCTTAATTCTAAATTCTAAATTTAATTAATTAATTATTAACTCAACAGATGGTGGCACCATAGCTTTACTTCAAAAATAATTGTAGAAAAATTTAATATAGACTTTGTCTGCCAGTGTATGTTTGGCTGTGCTAGTTTACGTAATTTGCAACATTATTATTTAGAAAATTAAGAATACTTATTAAAAGCATTAATATTCATAATTTTAAATAAGAAAATGATTTTTTTAAACTATAACAGACTAGTCCTGCAAAGTTGCTAATTTTAACGAATAACAATTATAAACTAAACTTAACGATCTAACTCCTCTGCAAATCCAGAGTTTGGCCTGAACGCAGGTCTTTTACTACTTCCTAAACTAAATATATTAAACCAAAACCAATAATTAACATCTAACCAGCAAAAACAAACAACCAGAAACTTACAACTACAAGTATCAAATGAGTGTTAGAACTAAACCAACAAAGCAATGTTAGAATAAATTGAATAAATTCTCAGAACAAGTTAAATAATAAAAATATAAATTTATTAGACTCAATAACTTTTACAAAAGTGTAAACAAAGCTTTATTTAAATAATAATAAAGCAAATTTCAGCAACAAACTTATTTAATCAAAATTCAAATATTCAAAAATCAAGTTATTCACATTAAATATCACCTCAAATTCTATTTAAATTCTAATACCTCCACCACCGATACAAACTTCAAGCAATTGTAAACCTTTACAAGAAATTCAATTGTCACTCAGCCAGTTTTACATCAATACAACACCTCACTGTTTCATTGGTTGCTTCTGTTTTTATATCTCGTGACTTATAATCCTGATCTCAGCTCATTTGCATAAAGTCGCGTCACAATATCAACTTTATTAGCTTACAGAGTAATCAATTCATGTCATCCTCTTTACAATTTAATTATATACGAACAAAATATTGATAAGAGATCATTCTTATATTCTCATATTGGCTCAGTGGTAAAACTTATTTAGATTAGTTGACATTGTTAACTGGGGAAGCTCAGTCGGAAGACAGTTGTCCATTCCATAACACGTGATTGCAAAATACTGAGACGGAGAATGTGCAAAGTAAGTCAACTCTTAAACTAAAATATGATACGCTAAATAATAAAAGAGCATAATAAAATAATAAACAGGATAGGTCAGAGTTAACCTCTTCACAATCCAATAAATTATAATTATTGACATAATCTTTACTCATTGCAAGTTACTTAAACTTTCTTCTTCCTAATAAAAATTAATTTAGTATTTGGTCATGTGTTTTGAACTATATTAGTGCCAGTATGTCCCTAATCTACACTATAAAAATAAGCTCCTTCCAAAAATTAAACAAAGCAAACTAAAATAATAACTAAATTACAAAATAAAATAATATTTACTACAATAGCTTAAATTATGCCAAAAATGTTTTTGGGCTTTCATTATTTATCTTAAATCAAGCAATACAAGTAAAATTCTATTATAACAAATACCATTATAATAAAATTTTCAATATAACAAAGCTGTAATGTACAGCATTCATATAGTATGTACAGTACAGTATTCATAATGGTAAATTTAGTAAAATGCTAAAAAATATGAAATTCTGTTTTAATGAAATATCAGTTATAATGAAATGAAGCAACAATCCTACGGATTTCATTATAACAGAATTTTACCTATATTAACAAAAGAGGAATTGTACTTGCATGTTATAAAATTCAAACAGAGTTAACATACAAATGCAAAAACTATTTTTTTTTATTAACAATGTAACAATTTAAAATAGATGATGAAAGTTCTATAGCAGAGTGCAAATTTTAAGTTGTTTCAATAAAAGTTTGTAAAAAAAAATTTATCATCATTAATTTTATATAAATTATTAAATACATTCAAATAAATTACAACAACAATAACAACTTGTTGTTGTTGTTATTTATTTGTTGTTGAAATTTAAATTTCTATAATATTTAGAAGGTCTTAATATTTTTCTTGTAGTATGTATTTTCCATATATTTGCAAGATGGAATATAAAATGTAGGCCAAAAAGTCCTTTGTCGGGGATTGACATCTGGAATCAACTTCTACCGCGATGGGGTGCTATCTCAATGCTTAAGCGGGGACATCCACGCTAACTGAAATGTTTTATTATCTTGTGTACACTTCCAACAAACTGGGTCGAGAACCTAGAGATTCCTGAGAATAAAGTACTAAATACTGATACTCTCATTTCGTTGTGTACTATTTATATGTTTACGCTTACGCTTTATATGGTGCCGAACAACCCGACATAGGAAATTTACGGTTTGACTGAGATTGTAGCAACGGATCCCTGACTCACATAGGTACTGTTACATCCTTTTATTTCTTTTCAACGATTCTTCTTCACTTCAACTTCAGGAATTCAACATGGCGCTAATCAGTGACCCTACAGCTCTACTAAAACGGAAAAGAATGACAGTAAGAGGTATTGTTACCAAATTTATAACGCTTGTGAACTCTGTAAATGACAACATTTTACCAGAAAATATAGAGCATTATACTAATAAACTTCATAAATCTTTGTACCAAATTTATAACGCTTGTGAACTCTGTAAATGACAACATTTTACCAGAAAATATAGAGAATTATACTAATAAACTTCATAAATCTTTACTCGAGCTCAAACAATTAGACGATGAGATTCATAGTCTATTGCCTGATGCAGACTACACTCTTGACACGGAGAAATGTGAAGAGTATATTGATAACTGTGAGCGTGCTATCAGTAAAGGAAAACTTATTCAAGACCGGAAAAAATGTATACCACCAACTTTCGGAGAAAATGATGTCCAAAGCGCGCATGTTACAGTCAATGCATCTACACCTCAGAATTTTTATACTGAGGCAACTCATTCCTCATACAAACATCCATATGTAAAACTACCTACAATCAAACTGGAGCCGTTTGGCAGAGACATCGAAGAATGGCGACATTTCTGGGAACAATTTGTGTCATCTATCGACTCCAATTCAGAACTATCACAGATCGATAAACATGCATTTCTACATGGCTATTTGGAAGGCGAACCTAAACAATTAATTGACGGTATCAGCATTTGTGGTGAAACTTACGAAACTATGAAAAACATATCGATAAACATGCATTTCTACATGGCTATTTGGAAGGCGAACCTAAACAATTAATTGACAGTATCAGCATTTGTGGTGAAACTTACGAAACTATGAAAAACATAAAGCGTTACGGAAATAAGGACAGAATTGTACAAGCTCATTTAGATTTTTTGGAATACTTAAAACTGATACACATCTCCACTCCAGAGTCGCTCAATGAAGTTTATATTCAGTGTAATAAACGTCTTGAAGCATTGCAAGCTTTGGGGGAAAATGTAGACGCCTACGGTACAATTTTGGCCCCAAAAATACTTAATGTTCCCATCGGATATCGTTACACGATGGATCGCCTATTCACGACAAAAAAATATATCGGATGGAGATATCAGCAGTCTAATGTCATTTTTAAGTGTCGAAGTCGAAAGCTCTCTGATTACTCAAAAAATTCAAGAAGTTAGCATTAGCACCTTGCCATCCAATTTTCTCCCAACCATTTCTTTTGTTTCAAGTTAACACAAAACTACGACATAAGACCAACACATACTTTTGTGCGTTCTGAGAAATCTCTGATCAACACTGGTAGCAAGACTGCACGACTATTCCAGATGTTCCATCCCATATTAAGAAACTGAAACTTTCAAAACACTGTTTCTTGTGCACTAATAACGGACATAATGCTAAAAACTGCCCACAAAAAGAAAAGGCTTCCTGTGTGAAATGCAAAAGGAAACATCAAGTCTCTATCTGTTCCCAACTCTCACCCACTATAACCACAGTCAGGAAAATTGATATGACTCTGAGCACAAACACGTACCTTTAGACAGCCAAAATCTGGATTGAGGGCCCTACGAGTTCATGAAAATTGACACATTGTCTCCTTGACCCTGGCAGCCAGTCCAGTTTTGTCAATTCTGTTCTGGTCAATTCCCTGCAGCTTATCACTTCGGAACGTCAACCTTTCTGTGCATGCATTTGAAGCTGATTCGACCAACACTACCACCCAAACAGTTATCCAGTTCTCCATTTCCAGTATGCACAATAAGCAAAAAGTTACGATTAAAGCATACGAAAGTAACAACACGTACACCTCCCATCTTAGTTCACCTAAGGACATCGCAAACTTAACTCGCATCCGTTGCATCAAATTAGCTGATCAAGATGACAGTATACAATTGCTTATCGAAATACTCATTGGTAATGATCATTACTGGGAAATCGTAAAGACTGACGAACCAATACGCTTATGTAGTTCTCTCACCTTATTGCCATCCATTTTTGGTTGGATCCTCACCAGCAGCCATTCATCCACCACTGTGCAATATATCCCGACTTACAAGACTATAGTAAACCACATTATTGCCGAGACAACACATCCAGATTTAAACGAAGAGGTACGCACTCTCTGGAACTTGGATACACTTGGAATTAGGGAAACTCAAATACCCACAATGATTGAAAATGATTACAGAATATTCAATCAGTTTGACAAATCTTATCACATTGCGAATGGGCAATGAGTTGTTGGATTATTCTGGAAAGGATCAGTACCATCAAATAACTATGTTACAGCCAAATGTCGACTTCATTCTTTACGAAACAGTCTCAACGCCAACTCTCGCCTATAAGACATCTATATATCTCACATTCAAGACTACATCGACAAAGGTCAGATCGAAATTGCTTCATCTTCCACATCTGATGAACAGAAAACATACTATTTACCGGGGTCTGGAAAATTCGCCCCCCGCATTTCGCCAAACTCATCCAGATAAACCACAATAAAATGCAGGGAGTCATCAACATTGTTGGTTTAATTGGTTTATTACACCTCAAAGGTCAATCAACACTCATCTCTCATTCAATTCCTGGTTTGACAAAGTCAAGTGAAAATTTATACATCAAACACACTTGTGACGAATGATTTATTTTTCTATTCACATTTTCAAACTGCTTCCATTTACAACGGATAAAATGTAAATTAATGTCAACTTTCGTGATTAAATTTTAAGACAATCCTTAATTAATTATTCCTTAAAAAATAGTAAATTTAATTAAAAAAAAAGCGCATCGCAGGGAATCAAACCTGCCGGCAGTTTAACCGCGATCGCAGTAATGGCGACTTAACACCCTATGCTATGCCACCATCGTGAAAATCCGTATTACACAGTCATAATAAAGAATGTTATATTTTTTAAATGACTTTTTCTCAAATATGACTGAATATGGCGCTCTCTTACTTTTCTCGAGTATTCTTCTGTCAGAGTACTATATCATATTAAATTTTTTTTTAATTTCGTGACCCGAAGTTCGCACTCTCCCCTTGTCAGACAGGCCAACTTTTGAATCTTTCCAAGTTCGGTCCTGCAAGTTTTAAGTAAAACTCTTCGCTACCAAATTATGGCAGCATAGGTAAGAATGGGTCTCATGACCATAGTATATATCCAATATAGCAGCCCTGGTTTAAGTCCCCATGTCTTACCCAAAATGCCCCTGCAAGCCCACAGGGCTTTACAGGCCTTTCTAACAATAAACTCTGCATGAGGCTTCTAAATCAATCTGTTGTCTAACATAACACCAAGGTATTTGACCTGGATAGAAAACTGCAACCTTTTGCCAAAGAATGACGGTTCAATTAGCCCCGCCAATTGTCTTCTTCGTGTAAAAGGTACAATGATAGTCTTAGCTGGAACCTTCATACTCTACCAAGTTCAACAGGCTGGACCTGATCCCTCCTGAAAAACTGGAGGTGTGGGACCTGGATACTCCAATGTGATAAGCAAATGAATTATCATACGGACATCCAGCTGACAATTATTATTCAAAATAGTTATATTGTAATATATAAAAACAAATGTATACCAAAAAATTAATAATACTTAAAAGCCCTTGACTGCTAAAGGGCTTTTAAGTATTATTATTTTTTTGGTTTGTGTCATTGAACTTTTATTACAAAAGCATATAAATATACTTAATCTTAAATATAAAAGAAAACATTCAAAAAAAAATCTGAAAAAAAAAAAAAAACAGCATTAACAACAATATACAAAAAGATATTTGAGTGTGTCAATCTTGTTAATTATTTCAGAAATTTCATATTTAATACAAAAATAACTTAATTCAGTAATAGAAATGATTATTTTTAATTGTTATATAAACTTCAGTTTAAATTTTATTTAAGTTTGAATATTGATTTAGAAAAAAATTATTGCAAAATTAAGTACCTACTGCTGTTAAACATAATTCCACAGCTTGACTATATAATTCTATAGCTTCTTCAATATTGTCTGCTTCATCTTCATCAAAAGCCTGATGAAGAAGAAATTCTGCACGTTCCAGTTCTATTTGCTGACTATTTTTCTTAGTCTGAAGTTGTTTTTGATCAGAATATTCTGAAAAATATTTATGTAAGATTCTTGAAATTAATATGCAAAAATTATTTCCTCTAATCTTTTCAGATCAAATTATGATTTTTATTATAGTCATAGTTTATGTATATATATTTAAAAAAGATATCAGCTTAGAAACAATATAAAATATAGAGTTGCTGGCTGAAGTTTAATTAGGCTTAATTGCTAAATCTAATTAGATTTAATTTATAAAATCAGGATTAGTAAATGGCATGCCATGTTATCTCCTCCTCTCTCTCTCGCTCTCTCTCTGAAATGGGGCAAGCCTGGATTGAATAAGTAAAGTATAATGAAACATCACTCAAACTAGCTCCAGAACTTTTGAGCACACAGATAATACATAGTTTATTGTGCAGATTAGCTATCCCCAAAAGTTTTCTTTACTGATAAAAATGTGTGTGATTAAACCACATTTTATCAGTAAATAATAATTTTATATACTCCATGCAATAGATATATATTATTATGAATGAAAAATGAGCACTCCTAGAGATACATGAACCATATTTAAGGGACCACTAATATAAATTATTACAAATTCAGGATAAATAATGTTGAAATTGTGGATTGTTTTTCAAAATAAATTATATGTAACAAGAAAAATGATAGAAATATATTATTTAGATTATTATTTATTTTTCTGAAGGCTATAGTTACTCTAGAAAAAAGCTTGAAAGTTAAATCTGTTAAAAGACTTGACTGTCATTCATTTTCATGTTACTTGCTTATATATGAAACTTCTCAAAATTCTAGAGATTTATAAAAATAGTTTGTCTGTTCTTTTCTTGAATTAACTGTATATTAATTTTTCTTTTGCATCATGAACCAGTCCACATGATTATAGTGAAACTGCTATTTGATCTGCCCAATAAATCTTGTGAAGTAATTTTATTCAAGCATTCAAAGTAATAGAGAATGTATCTATTTCTAGTAGTCATCAACCCATCTAACTTTGAAACTGGAACTGTTTGAGCATATTAATCAATTAGAACAATTGCAAAGTTGCTATCTTCAAATATACTAATAATCAATAATAATAAAAAACTAAAAATTAAAACCTAATGGTTTTAACAATTCTACAAATCCAGAGTCCAGCTTAAGATCAGATCTTTTTACTATTTCCTAAAATAAATATATCAAATCAAACCAATTTATCAATAACTAACATCTAACTGACAAAAATAAAACAACCAGAAAACTTACAGCTTTAAGTATCAAACAAGTGTTAGACCTAAACGACAAAAATGATGTTAGAAACTTATACTAATAAATTGAATAATTTCTCAATGCAAAGTTAAATAATAAAAATATAAATTTTATTTGACTGAAACACTTACAAAAGTGTAAACCAAAACTTTATTTAAGCAATAATAAAGCATCAATCAAAATATCAACAAAACTTATTTAATCAAAATTCAAATATCCAAATATTCAAAATAATCAATATACTTTTAACCCACTGAATGCCTTTGATGAAATATTCGTCAAAATGGCGGAACAGAAAACCGATAAAAAACAATAAAAAGTGATATAAATAAAATTCAATCCTGAATTATACAGCAGAGCTATCATGGAGTGGATTTTTGTTTATATTTGGTGAAAATAGGTGCCTCTGATGATGGGTCTTAAATTTTCTGATTGCCGAAATTTCTTTTGTAATTCTGTTCTAAAGTAGAAAATGTGAATGGATTGTACAGGTACTCCTCACTTAATGATAGTTTCGTTCTCACGACTTGGTCGTAGAATGGAAAACCGATAAAAAACAATAAAAAGTGATATAAATAAAATTCAATCCTGAATTATACAGCAGAGCTATCATGGAGTGGATTTTTGTTTATATTTGGTGAAAATAGGTGCCTCTGATGATGGGTCTTAAATTTTCTGATTGCCGAAATTTCTTTTGTAATTCTGTTCTAAAGTAGAAAATGTGAATGGATTGTACAGGTACTCCTCACTTAATGATCAGAGTTTCGTTCTCACGACTTGGTCGTAGAACGAATTAGTCGTTGAGTAACTTGTTCATATATAAGTTATATTTAGAAAATATTGAATTGAAAACAAATTTCAACTTAAAATTTGGTTTTAATTTTTATTTACCAGTGAAAATAACAATTACATTATCAAAAAAGATAAACAACTCAAAAAAATTATAAATCAACATAACTCATATGGGCGAAACCAAATTTACATTTAAAAAAAAAGTTGTAAGCTCGGACGTAAGTTCGAGTAGTCGTTAAACAGGTAGGTTGTTAAGTGAGGAATACCTGTATTCATAGAATTTGGATTATTTTTCATTGATTCTGCTTTCGATTTTATCATATTTTAGTAATCTTATTTTAATTTTGAGTGAGATAAATTTATTTTTGAAATTTTAGGTGAAACATGGAATTTTATTATGATTAACTGTAAAATTTGTAAAATTGAAAAAAATAATACAAAAATTTTGGTTAATTCTGTTAAAATATAGAATATTTTTATTTATTTTGTCATTTATTGCTTTACTTTTATAAGTAAACTTTAGTAAAATATGAGAAAATCCTAATGTAAACAACCCCAGGCAATAAAAAGAGGCATGGCACTTTTATTGTTTTATGACGGCCAGTCATTTCGAAGGAAATTGCAGTCAAGCCTACTTTATCGCATTGCTTGTGGTATTGGGTGTAGAGTGTCAACAAACTATCTCAAGGCCAATTAGAATAAAGTAGAAAATATTATAGCTGTTTATGTAGGATTGTGGACGATTTTCACATATGATATATTTTTTGTTATAAATTCAAAAATTTATAAAAGATTAAAATAAAAATTATTGATATGAAGGAAAAAACATATCAATAAACATATTTTATTATAAAAATGACAATATTTTAATAAATTTTTGTCATTTTTTGACTAACTAACTAAATTAATTAAAATTTGCATAATAATTTGTTTTTTATGAATAATTTTTTTAAATATTATCTGATTTTCTTCATTTATACCTCATTTTATTCAGAAGATTTGCCACTATTAGAAAATACTAAATATTTTGATCGATGGCTAATATTTCATATATAAAAATCGTGTTTTCTCCGATCTCATATAATGAATGAAAAATGTGAAAGAAATAAAATTTGAAAGAATTTATTAGAATCACAAAGGGTAATAAATTGTGAAAATTTCAAAAAAATTCAATGAAAATTAAGTGAGATATCACAATTTATATTTTTTTGTTTTTTTTTTGGATATTAATGAAGCTTAATTAGAAAATAAAAATTGATAGGCACTGCACAGCTTAAATATTAATTATTCTAATACCTCCACCTCTGAAACTTAAGCCATTGTCGATCTTTACAAGAAATTCAGTTATCATTTAATCAGCTCTACTGCAATATGAACACCTCACTGGGTCAGTTGATGCATACATTTTTATACCAGTGACTTATAGTCCTGCCAATTAGAATAAAGTAGAAAATATTATAGCTGTTTATGTAGGATTGTGGACGATTTTCACATATGATATATTTTTTGTTATATTATAATTATTAAGAAATATTACTTTTTTTAAAAAGTATATTAAAAATTTATTTAATTTATTTTTCAGGGGTATCCGAATTATGTCCGTTGATAGAGTGATTGTAAACCATAAAATATTTAGTATATTTTATAGTTTACGTCAGTTTGAAAAATTAGTCTTGTCCATATGAACATTTCTTCATTTATTTAGTCTTGTCCATATGAACATTTCTTCATTTATTTAGTATCTGTATTTGTTTGCACAATCCCAAATGTTTATAATAAAACAAAATACAAATTTGATAATATTTTATATTCATAATCAGTTCCATAATTTTATTTTTATTTAAGAAATTTAACTACTTGGCATGAATAAATTTAACAGTAGACATATAAATGGATGTAAAATGAGAATTTCTAATCCATAGAAATGTCGGTCTTGCTTGATTTGACCAATGCGGCCACATTGGATCTTGCAGCTGAACGGCTCCGCGCTTCAATTCACTAAAAACTTCAAATATAAATCTATTATAAATATAGTGTATTATGCATATTATGTGCAATAAAATAATTGTGCTGTGTGCATAGGAACATTCAGAAAAAAATGACGCGGCACAATAATATAAATAATTGAATTGCTAATAATTTAAACGATTTCTACATGCGTTGCTTTGTTTTTTCCAAACGACAGAAGGCACGTACCTCGGGGTCCTTTCCCTGAATCCGCGCTAGGTTATGTATCAGGAGTTTTTTTGCATATTTTACGCCCCCTTTCCAATCAGGGAGATTACTAAAGGGGCGGGGCCAGTTCCAACCACGGGCTGCACCCATACCCGTGGAGGGGGGCCGGATGGTGAAGGCCGGGGATCGCCGGGCCGGGCCCAATACCCCCAAAAAATCCAGGACCAGACTCGGGTCCTCCTACGTGGTACGCCGACAGCGTTACCACTCGGCCATCCAGCCGCCTGTATCAGGAGTTAAATGGAAAAGAAAATTGCCTAATTGATGATGAAACGTATTAAAACGTATGACATCGGAATGGAGTATACAGAATAAACTTTAAAAATGTGACCATGTTATGGCTGCACCCATACCCGTGGAGGGGGGCCGGATGGTGAAGGCCGGGGATCGCCGGGCCGGGCCCAATACCCCCAAAAAATCCAGGACCAGACTCGGGTCCTCCTACGTGGTACGCCGACAGCGTTACCACTCGGCCATCCAGCCGCCTGTATCAGGAGTTAAATGGAAAAGAAAATTGCCTAATTGATGATGAAACGTATTAAAACGTATGACATCGGAATGGAGTATACAGAATAAACTTTAAAAATGTGACCAACTATTTTACTTTACTGAATTACTAGAGAAAAACAAGTTATCCAACCCAAAAAGAAGCCAATTCTTCCTTCATACTTTTAATAAAAATCTAAAATTTTTTGCTTTGAATGAGGAAACTGCCGGATTTCCAAATTTCTGTTTGCTTTACGCTTTACGTTTTTTAACAATTCCAATAACAATGGCGTCCAGACAAAGAGGTTTTTCCAAATAAAATTAATTAAAATTTATTTAAGATCAAACATGCGCTATGATAGATTAAGTCTTGCAATATTATTCAGAAAATGTGATGAAGCAAAAAAACTTTGACATTTTGAAATAGTTTTCATAACAGAAAGAAATATTTCTTTATAAATATGATTTCGTTTTAATAAAATATAAGTTAATTAAATACAAATATTTATATTGTTTAATTTTTAATAATTAGGTTACATTAGTTAAGTCGCCATATCCTACATAGGATATACTTTATCTGGCGCAAGATCTGGCGTAAGCAATGATCTATAATATCGATGGGCGTAAGCTACTATTAGAGTCCATCACAGACTGTACAATAACCATTTCATTTTTAATATAACGTTATAACATTATTTAAATTAGTTAGGTATAAGGAATATATTAATTATAACTAATTTTATTAAATAATCTTAAATATCGAATGGGATTTAAGCCGTTTCCCACTCGATGAGTACTAAACGGCACGGCATTTCCATGGCGAAACCGGATGGCCGCATAGTAAAGCTATGGCTTACTAGCCAGGTTCAAATTCGGATCCACCAGTCTTTCAGGAGGGGTCCGGGCCCGGTCCGTTGAACCCCATCCTTCAACCATCCGGTTAACACCATCATGGGTGTTGGACAGCCTGTGGTGAGTCTAAGTGTCCGCTACTAGGTTGGACAGCCTGTGATGAGCTCTAAGTGTCCGCTAAGTGTCCCTCGTGCGATATGGCGGCTTAATCAAACTAACCTAACCTAACCCATTTAACGATGACAATCATTCCTCGAACCATTAAGGCTTCTGTTCCTCAGTCATTCATCCTTTCGGCACTGCACATTCTACTTATTTACCTAATGAATAAGTAGCATTTTCAGCCATCTCTCCCGGTCTGATGCAGGATATCGACTCTCAGCTCTCAGTAACCAAACAGTGCTTTTGGACGTTGTTGGACTATTCTACTGTAAATCAGATAAGACACCTGAAAGAAACAAATCCCACTCAGACGTCCACAACAGATAGATCAGGTTGTCGGGGCCTAGTCCCTTACTTATACCTGTGACACTGGAATGCATTAGCATAGGTACCAGGTAGGTGCAATGACGTCTCGGCAAATGACGTCTCGGCAAAATGTACTCTTATATTAGACCTCTTACTGCATCCCATACACTCTGAATGTACCATCCCGGCAGCAGACAGAGGCATTGTGCCGTCGGCTAGATTGACAGCATGGAAACGCTTTCTCCACTCTGGAGACCCGGGTTCGATTCTCGGGTCCTCATTCTTCTTTATCATAGGATCGGGGCGACCCGTCGATCCCCGTCTTCCAACAATCCGGCTAGCGGTTAGCCCTTCTGCAGGATGGACAGCCTATGAAAGGTTGTTTCACCCTGCCACTTTGTACTTTGTTTGAATGGTAAATGGCGACATCTGTTCCTAAAAAGACGCTTCGGATTTTAACCTAGACTACTCGGAATCAAATCCGGGTAATATTTCTTGTAAAAATTATATAGGAATTCAGGATAGACATTTTTCACGTATCGGATATCAACACTATGATGCTGTACTGCTTGCAGAAGTCAAATACTAAACACACTAACAATAGACTTTGTTCACTGAAGTTACAAAAGTAATTGTCTAGACACTCTAGAGATCATTTTTAAAAAACGAAATCTTTGATTACATAGCTTCTCTATTTTATAATATATAATTTTAGTACTTAATTTTAGATAACTAATGCATTAATTAATAATTTGATTAATTTTTATAATAATAATGTTGGATTTTAAATAATTTTATTAATCGAAAAAAAGATCTACAGAATCATGTGATAGAACAAGGAGCCACTTTACAGCGCTCCATTTTGTTGGAAATCACTTTTTAAATGAACATTTGTGTGATTCATAATATCAGTTCTTTGTTAAAACTTGTCTCATCTAAAATATCTGTGCTACACTACGTTGTATAAGCTAATGAAGCTTACCAGGAAAACTATATTATTTTTGAATGACCTTTTAGATCGGGATAGGGAGGGGAATGTTATATTTGTTAAATAAACTCACAAGTTTGTAAGTTTATTTAACAATAACTCTATACCTGAGAGAAAAATAAACCAAGGGATCCAATGACTCGAGGTCATTGGTCCTGATCAAAGTAAATCAATATAACTTTATTTTGATATTTTTCTGTATCACTTCGATGCAAGTAATTAGTATCTTCCTTGCCAAATGAAGAGTCTAGTTTGCATTTGAACCTTCTCTTCAATTTGGCATGATTAGAGAATTTAAAGAAAATTGGAAGAATGAAAAAGAAAGAGGAAAATTTTAACAGTTTGTGTTTGCATTTGAACCTTCTCTTCAATTTGGCATGATTAGAGAATTTAAAGAAAATTGGAAGAGTGAAAAAGAAAGAGGAAAATTTTAACAGTTTGTATAAAGCTTAGCAGCTTTCTCTCTTTCTTCTGGAACTCTCTCTAAGCTCTCCTTTTCTTTGGCTGTTATCCATGGTTGGATTAATGTCGTAGATTTGTGTTTACCAATATATTTGTCATCTCTCAAGTTTTATTTAGCAAAGGAATTGAAGAAAATATGAAGAAAAGAAAAAAATTCTCTCTCATAGGTATGTTTATGAGTCTCGCGTTAAACTACACTATATCCCCCGTTAAAATTAGATTTTTTATTGAGCTTTATTTATTATTTCGTTAGCTTAAGGCTGGATTCACACTGGCCTCGCGACTGCAATCTCGACCACAACCGCGACCGTTGTTATAGAAACAATCTCATCGGGCCTCGCTTCCCGACTCTTTATTGCGACCACGACAATATTCAACTTAATTGTCGTCATTACAGTAGCCAATAGAAAGGAGGCATATGGCTATCTGTTACGAGCTGAATGCTATATCAGCTCTTATTGGATGTTGTTTACGCAGTTGCTATTTTTTAATTCGAAAAATCGTGAAGCCGGTCGTAATCAATGTGCATGTTCTCTCGCGAGTTGTCAGTCGTGGTCGTAGTCGTAGACGTGGTCTCGGACCAGTGTGAATCCAGCCAATTACTTGTCTTCGATTCATGTCATATTATATTTGTATCTTATATTATGTTTTTATTATTATTAAATTCCAAATAAATGTTATATTTTGTTATATATATAGTTTAGTTGTTGATTGTTTCCGTGTTTCTCACTTCACTTTTATACTCCTGACGCACCAAAATCCTGACATGTACTCGTCTAGATATCCTTCACCATGCTAGAGCAATACGGTCTGAACTGCTCCTGGTGTCTAATCTGACATTTCAACATTATAACGGGCGTACTCGCAGTTTCTCGACCCTACAATTTGATATCAGGGATTTGATGTCGAAAGAAAAAAATTTCTTTATTAAAACTTCTTCACACTTATATGAAAGGTCCGATTGCATCCCAACTATCCCTGCCATCCACTGTGATGCCGACTTCATGGATGTAGGCTTATAGTAATGTTTAAATTTATTATGTAACTTAAACAAAAGATTGGAAAATAACGTCATATGCTGACCAAAATATATATGTGTGTGTGTTATGTTTTTTTTTATCTAAAATTTAACAGTGCATACACATTTACAATTATTTACACTTAATACTTATTTATTAATACTATTTAACAATCGTTATTTGAATATTAAGAGGAGGGATCATTCTAGGACAAATATTAAGCTGATGACTCAACCTGACTGCACAGAATGGGAATTCATCGACTAGACTCGATTAGGTGATGGTTATTTTAACTATGCCATTGATTTACACATGAAATATTTTTGAATGCGACTTTTTTGGAGCTTGCCAAAACCGTAATGGGGTTAATAGAAAGATTAAAGAATAGGGTTCAATGGGTCGAGTCCAGATTCATCCTGAAAACTATAGATATGAGATCTGCAATTAACACTGATCCTCCAAAGTGATAACCGAGTATTTGAACACATGGTCATCAAATCGATAACTGGGCTCGGACCTCTCATAAAAATTTGAGGTGGATTCGATCCCTAATCCTCTAAATGGAAAGTAAAAGCGTTTACTTTACGTAGTCAATGGAACTGATATTTTGCTCGTAATTTAATATTCATTATGAACAGAAATTAACAATACATATGTACCTGAAATTAGATTTGGGAATCTGTAGGTATCCTGATTTACATAATTTTTGACTTACGTTATGCTTCCTGGTCCCACCTACAGTGGGTGATCGGTAACGAACAGTTCGGATAACGAACACTTTTTCGAAAGATTTTTATGTTCCGTTAACGAATACATGTTCGGATAATGAACACCTCACAGAACAAACTGTGGGACCGCGGACTGACGGAATGATAGGTCAGCCCAATGGCTGCGTGGTAATATTGTGGCCCTGTGGGACCCGCGGACTGACCGAATGACATATCAGCCGGATGGCTGCATGGTAAAGCTGTGACTTACCATTCTGGAGGGTCAGGGGGTCCCACTCCTTCAATTTTTTAGGAGGGATGTGGGCTCGACCGTTGAAACCCATCCTTCAATCTTCCGGTTGACCCCATCATGGGTGTTGATCAGCTGTGATGATGGCGGTTCTATAAGTGGCCGCCGCCAGATAAAAATATTGCATGAGACCGTGTTATGGCGGGCTCTATAAGTGGCCGCTGCCAAATAAAAATATTCCATGAGGATATTTTGTTATCATGGGTGTTGGTCAGCCTGTGATGATGGTGGCTCTATAAGTAGCCATCATGGGTGTTGGTCAGCCTGTGATGATGGTGGCTCTATAAGTGACCACTCGCCAGATAAAAATATTCCATGAGGATATTTCGGCTTAACTAACCTAACGGAGTGACAGGCTTAGGCTTTGTGCGTTTTTGGACTTATGGGTAAAGGCTTAGGCCTTGCGCGTTCGTAGACTTATGCATAAGGATGGAAGAATAGTAGTTTTTCTCGATTAAAATGAACTTGGACTTTTCATTTTGGTGGGAGGGCTGCAGCCCTGCAGCCCTTATGGGCGAGCCGCCACTGGTAAGAATGGAAGAACAATAATTTTTCCCGATTAAAATAAACTCGTAGACAACGTAAAAATCAAAGATTTATTAAAGAAGGTAAGAGAGAGATTTTACAATATTTTGATGTCAAAGATTTATTAAAGAAGGTAAGAGAGAGATTTTACAATTTTTTGGAAATTTTTTCGTCTGAAGAACAGTAATTTTTCCTGATTAAAATGAACTTGAAGACAACGTAAACAAATCAAACATTATTAAAGAAGGTAAGAGAGAGATTTTACAATTTTTTGGTCTTAGAATATTAAGAAGGTAAAAGAGAGATTTTACAATATTTTGGTGTTAGAATGGCACCCTAAGTTAGAGAGAGATTTTACAATTTTTTGGTCTTAGAATGGCACCCATACCAGATTGGAGAGATTTTACAATTTTTTGGTCTTAGAATGGCACTCATACCAGGTTAATTTTACAATTTTTTGGTCTTAGAATGGCACCCATACCAGGTTGATTATTAAAACAAATCAAAGATTTATTAAAGAAGGTAAGAGAGAGATTTTAGACTTTTGGTGTTAGAATGGCATCCATACCAGGTTAAGGTCAATAGGCTTGGTTTCATCAAAGATTTATTAAGAAGGTAAGAGAGGGATTTTATAATATTTTAGATCAAAGATTTATTAAAGAAGGTAGAGAGAGATTTTACAATTTTTTTGGTGCTAGAATGGCACCCATACCAGGTTGAGGTCAATAGGCTTGGGGATCTCTGCCCTTAGAATGGCACCCATACTAGGTTGAAATCAATAGGCTTGGGAATCTCTATCCAGAATGGCACCCATACCAGATTTAGGTCAATAGGCTTGGGGATCTCTATCACTGGCACCCATACCAAGTTAAGGTCAATAAGATTAGAGATCTCTAACACAGGAATGGCATCCATACCAGGTTAAGGTCAATAGATTTGGGGATCTCTATCATGACAATGCTATTAATCACTTACAAAAAATCCTGAAGAGAGAAAAGCAATCGATATTGGACAGATTTTTTATTATCCTGAAGGAGAGAGAAAAGCAATCAATATTGGTCAGATTCTTTATCAGAGAGAAAAGCAATCGATATTGGGCAGGTTCTTTATCGGAAAATAAACCTATATAGATGAAAATGCAAGACTATGTATGTATATATTATTGTTATTACATAAAATGAAAATGCAAGACTATGTATGTATATATTATTGTTATTACATATAAATAAACGTAGTAAGAAATTACATAATGTATATATTATTGTTATTACATATAAATAAACGTAGTAAGAAATTATGTAATTTTTATTTCTGTTTTTTGGATCTGACATATAAATAAACATAAATAAAAAATTATATAATTTTTTATTTATGTCTTTTTTGGGTCTCCGGAACGAATTAATCAAATTCCCATAAAAACTTATGGTAAATCGATGATCAGTTAAGAAACAATTCGAATAACGAACATTGTCTTGGAACGGATTATGTTCGTTAACCGATCACTCACTACTTCATATACATACCTTTATAGCAAACTATTAACTTTCGAATTGTATGCACAATCAGATCTTGATCTGTGTTTGTTATTTAAATGATATTCGTTGCACATATTTGTATTTTTAAATACACTATTTATTTCATTTCTGTATCATCATCATTGTGTAACGTAGCTTATATTCTCTTTAGTATTCGAATATTTACAGGGCAATTGTTCCTGCAAAATAATTACAGATAAAAATCAGCTATACATGAACGCCACAGATTCTATATTGTAAATAAATCTAAGATTAATGACTGTACGAAGGGTAAAATTCGGGGATGAAAATACTACATACCTCAATAAGTTAAGTAGAGCAAAAATTTTCTGAAAATACACATATATGCTTTTTTCGAGCCTATAAATATAAGATATTAGTATGTTTTTACAAATAAATAACAAAGGCACATAAAAGCATTTTAACTCCATTTCTTCAAATCATAAATAATTTATTTATTCACTATAATCATGAAAATTCTTTCTAGATTTAAAGTATAAAGTTGTGAGTAAAGTTATCGTAAAAAGTCACATTTTACAACTCAATAAATGTTATTTTTCGCTTCATTTAATCTCTCGCATGAAGGATAATAAACATTTCTGTCTCTCTGATGTTTTTTATTAATGTGTATTATTCCATAAATGTGGAAAGATTTCGACGTTTATATATATGTGGTATAATGAAATATATTTATTATTTTAATTATTAATTATTTATATTTTATTTTGTTCAGTTGGCAACATGAATTGTTGGTCGCCATGTTCTTTGCTTTTGGAAGGATAATAAACATTTCTGTCTCTCTGATGTTTTTTATTAATGTGTATTATTCCATAAATGTGGGAAGATTTCGACGTAACAACATATATATAAAATGCTTAAATATCATAACAATAATAAGTATATATTATTTTTATGTATACTTTAATGAGAGGATGCATCTCAAATATATTTGGCATATGTGTACTTCATTTATGAATATACTGTAATAATATAATCAGAATGATTCTATTGCGCACAAAAAATTCTAGAATTAATTACTAATCTGCTACTTTCCTTAAATCTGGATCGTTCTGGAATTATTAAAAATGCAAATATTGAGATTATCATGATCTCTCTGCCAACAGTTCATAAAAATTTATAAATTTACGTGAATTTCAATATACGCCATTTTTATATGATCAAAGGTATGGATTAGGAAGTAACGAAATAATCTTCGATAGCATGTTCTTAATGAATTTCTTAAAATTTAATCATTTAATTAAGACTTATTAGTGAGATATGCAGAGAAAAATGCTTAAAAATTATAAATAAAATCAGATTGTTACAAAAATTGTATAGGGCATTAACAAAACCATTAGATCAGTGATTCTCAACCACTGTGCCTTCAAACCTTTGACGGTGTGCCGCGAAAAATTAAGAATGAATTGTATGATTGTAATTGTATGAATTATATATTAATAGTGAAACGTGGTTGGCTGGATGTCCCTTTTACAGTCGAACCACTGTACCGATCCAATAAACAGGGTATCGTTAGAAAAAATCTAATCATTCGAATTTCTGAGACAGCCAAAATTTTTTGTCGTTATTCATAATTAAAAAAAATTAAGGAATAAAAATTAAATTAAAATTATAGTTTCTCTAAAAAAGACAAAATCTGCAGATGGCGCTATAACTTAAGGGCGCCGTTTAATGATCCCGTGTACGAATGTCAAAATGTAAGTAATAAGAATAAATACAATAATCTGTTAATAAAAATTCGTTGTTAAATCTAAATTATTATTAAAATATTTAGGTGTGCCGCCAAATTTTAAAATGTGTTCTTCAACAGAAAAAAGGTTGTGAATCACTAAATTAGATATTCGTGGATTGGGAATATTTATAAACTAACTTCTGTAGATGGAAAATTTACATATAATTTGTTAACTAGAACTTTATTATTAATACTATGTGTACTTCATCGATACTGTTATTAATATATCGATATTGTCTGTATATACTGTAAATATTGTATCTTAGCTTTCATGTTGGAGAAAAAGTTCATATTATCAGGTCATCACATAAGTAATATTATTTTTAGCAATAAGTTTTGAGAGGATATAAAGCATAAATCACTTGTTAATTTAATTAAATATATATTCTCCATTTGAATCCAAAACACTTCTAACGTGAAAATTTTCATTCAGTTTTAGACAATCTGAGACACGTTTGAACATGTACACTGCAGTGGTTTTCAAACCTTTGGCAGTGTTCCGCGAGAAATTAAAAATGAATTGTATGTATGTAATTGTATGAATCATATATATTAATAATGAAATGTGGTTGGCTGGATATCCGTTTTGCAGTCGAATCACTGTACCCCTTCCTTTATTTAGCAATAAGTTTTGAGAGGATATAAAGCATAAATCACTTGTTAATTTAATTAAATACAGTATATATTCTCGTTATTTCTGGAATGAAATTTTTAAAAATTATAGTAATTATAATAAATTTATTTTAAAAATTATTATTTCCAAATTTTGAAACATTAAATAATTTTTATTTTGAGTGTAATGAAAACATTAAATTTTTTCTTAATGAAAATACTCACCTATTTTCAGATGATGATTTCTTCATGATTTTATCAATCATTACTCCAGAAACATTTTCTTCTTGTAATAATTGTTCTTTTGTTAATAAATTAACTGGTTCAATAATCTGGTCTTTTGACAAACTTTCATTGTATGCAAAGATTGGCTTTATATAATGCTTTCTCAAAATGGATGACGATGATGGAATTTGTGTATTTAACTTGGATTTAAATACTGCACCTGTATGTTTTGATAATTCACTGGGAGTTTGAAAATCATCTATAACCACATTTTTTGCAGAGGAGACATCATTCACAAATTCATCTGTATGATTTTTAAGAACTTCATAAGCAGATATTAAATTTGAAGCTGAATCATTACATAACGGAGTAGTTGTTTTAAAAATATCTTCAGCTGATGTTCTTCGTAAAATTGATCGTACACCTATATCAACTTCCTGTAGATTTCTCTCATCATGACTTTTACGTCGACTTTTTAAAATTGGTCTTGGTCGTTCTTCCAAATCATCATCCAAGCTATATTTTTTCTTCAAAATAGGCCTTGGTTCTGATTTAACTGGATCAAGCTGAATATCTTCAACACTGCTTTTCTTCTTCAAAATTGGTCTTGGCCCAATAACATTAGAACCATCATCAAAACTCCTATGCTTTAAAATTGGATGAATTTCTGGACTACTACTACTGCGCGCTCTACCATCTTCAATACTGGCTTTTTTTAAAATGGAATGAAGCTCTGATGATGGCGCACAATATTCTTTTTCATCAGAGCTGCCACGTTTTTTCAAAATTGAATGAGGCTTTCTTATTAATTCACTATCTTGGAGAACTGTTTTCAACACTGATTCTGTATCTTGTTCATCAAATGATTTTCTTTTTAAAATAGATGTAGGTTGTTTTGTTTCAGATTCTAATTGTCTTGAAGTATATTTAATATGTTCTAAACTTTTAGTACGTGGTCTAATAAACTGTTTTCCATTTTTTTGATCTGCTAAAGTTAAATGTTCAGATTTGAAAGAATCATAATTTGATAAATTATTAACATTTTTCAGTTCATTATTTGGCCAATTTAAATTTGCTTTTTCAGGAACTTTAACTGAATTACTGATTTCATTAATTGAATGATTACTTTTATCATCAGAAGAATCCATTGTTACTGAATTCCAAATAGTTGTAGTAGTGTAAGTAGGATTAGATAACTTTAATGAGATTGAATGTATAGCAGGTGACTGATAATCATTGAAATGATCACTTTTATCATTTATAATTGTAACTGATTGTTTATTTGTATTATCACATTTAACTTCATGACCATTATTTAAATTAATAGCCAAATTAGTACTTTCTTCAATCTGTTTTTTACATTCTAAAATTGAATCAATTAATTCTTGTGTCTTTGAGCAAAATTCTGATAAAGTTTTATCATCTTCAATATTTTTCATAGAGTCAGATTGATTGTTTATATGATCATGATCATAATCATATTCTAATTTTCTTGATATTTTATAAGTAGGAGATGATAAAATATTTAAATCTTTTAATGTTCTATTTTTCATTGAAGATGTTTGACAATTCTCTGTTACTGCTTTATTTGTAGATAGCAAAATGGAATCTTGTTCGTGAATATTAATCACAGATTTTTCTTTGCAAGGAGAATTTCTTTGTGCTGTAACCTGAGATTGTTGAAATAATTTATTAGTTCTTATCTTCTGTTTTTGATGTTCAGGTGATTGTCTGCAGTCATCGATTTTCCTGTTAAACCTGCTATCATACTTTATATGATAAACAGGTAAATAAAATGAATATCTTAACATAAGAGTTATGACTTAAAACATTATATAAAAAAACAAATATATATTAAAATCTTTTAATTATTTCAAAACAGATTTTTGGTTAGGATTTTATGATAAGACTATTAAAAAAGTCATAAAAAAGAAAAATTTTATGGATTCTTAAATAATTTATAGTATATTTGATTATATAAATTTATTTAATAA